>OU015768.1:11570126-11774742 GCA_907173295.1 Fagus sylvatica | reverse complement strand
CGAGCAAGGAGCTATCGATGTCGCTGGCATCTGGGTTTGGTTTTCTGGGTATTTTTGGTTGAATCTGGTTTTTGGTTGGGGGAACTGAAAGCGACGGTGGATAAAGGATTTGGTTGAATCTGAATTTGATTTTGATTTTGGTTGAATGTGTGTTTGGTTTTCCATTCCCTTTTGGTGCTGGGATGCTGCGAGAGGCGGAGTGCAAATGCGGATACAGCAAGGAAGAGAGAGAGATAAACGGAAGTGGATTTTTTAGTTTTTATTAATTTTCTTGATTTTTTTATTATTAAAAAATAAAAATAGTCAAAGTTAACGGAACACTTAACGCAGTGGATGGAGACTGTTGAATCAAAATCAAAGTTAGAGACTAAATTGAACGGTTTGTAGAATACTGAACTCCGAGACAATTCAAGGTTATTAAAAAATAAAATAAGTTAAAATCTTGATGAATTTCATTAATGCAATAAGTTTATATTTTTCCTACTTCATTCCCAGCCATTAGAATTGAAAGTTAAAATTCAAATCATTCTCTTCAAATGTTCAATATAAGTGAATCAAACCGAACGATCACGGATTGATTTATATAAAATATTTCTACAAAATTTATTTTGTAGGTTAACCTTTTTTTCTTTTTTATCATCTCTTGCACGTAACCAAAAGTTATGTTGCACACAAAAAAAAGTAACTTATTTCCTATGCCGCAATCAATTGTAGAATTTCGTTTCATATTATGATCTTGCTCTTAATTAAATTATACTCTCAAACTTTGAGCTATATATTTTTTAATTTAGTCATTAACATTTCAATTTATTTTTTTTGGGAAATGATTGGTGTGAAAATATCAAATCACGGTGCACAATATCACACCAAATTGATATTTCCGCAATAACACGGAAATAACAACAAACTTTTTTTTTTTTTTTTTTTTTTTTCAATTTTATTTTTTTTTTTTTTTTTTTAAATGTTTCTTTATCATATTTTGATAATTTGTTTCTGATGTAGACATTTTTGTCCAATCCGGCCGTTAAATTTACCTAAACAACCTTATTGGAAAAGTGAAAAATACTAAAAGTTATAGTGAAATTGAATGGAGTTAGATGAAATGACTAAATTGAAAATAGATTAAACTTAAATGATTGAGCCAAGAGTCATAAAACTTAGTAACATCGGTGGCATTGCCTGTTTTCCTTTATGAGGAGAATTAAGGTTCCTTATCGAATTATCAAAAATATAATTATAGAATAATAAAATGAAAAAAAAAAAACCTTTAAAGATTAAATTGAAATGTCAAAATTTGAGGTGTAATTTTAATTTCATTAAGAAATTATTATTTTCTAAATCGAACATTTAAAAGAAAATTAAGGTGCATAGCCTTACAGTCTTACTCGCGAATTGATACGAAATAAAACTCTACACAGCAGTGCGTCTCAACGATTGGATCAAATTGTAGCAAGCTGCCATAGCCAGGAGGAGCAAAAGAATGATAAGGACAATGAGAACAATAGTGAAGGTCACGCTCAATGCAAATATCGATTTGGCGAATCGGTTTGGATGTGCCATCACCCTCATAAACCGTATGATCAACCACACAGCAAAACAGGCAATTGCTACGTACCCTATGGTTCTGATTGCATAAAATATTGACGTATGCCTTTTCTTTTCCTCCATATTATCGTCCATAACCATCACTGAGAGAGAGAGACAAACGGTGATTGGATATAAGTATTTGTGTAAATCCTGTATTTCTACAAGTATATTTAGATTTGCGTGGGGTGCCTATATGTTTGTTCACTGATATTTCATGGAATTCTAAGTAAAATAAAAAATAGTAACAAAAAAAATTGGGGTTCTGCATGTGGGCAAAATTAGAAGAGAAACCATACTTACCTCCTTGTAATTGTAACCAAGCTCTTAACGATCTTTGACACAAAGTGTTGTCGAAGTTGAATTTTTTCTTAAATATATACCACAAACTAGAGGGTATAGGAAGAGTTTGACAATGACCGGTTGAAGCTTTGAATCTTCGTAAGGTATTTTAGTGTTCACAATGAAATTTTTTCAACAATATGGATCACTACATCAAAACCACCCGATTTATGCCTTACTACAATAAAGTGATGTGGGCTAATTTCTGCGGGTTAGGCATCTCTCTACATAAGCCTCAGTATCTTTTCTTAGGGGAGAATAATAGATTCTCTTTATTTTCGTTCCTTTCCGGGAAAAATTCAGAAAATCTCTCGAAAAATAAAAGATACCTTAATAAAATCAGAAGCTCTTTTGGAAATTATTCATTCAAAAGAAAGAAAAAAGATTTAGAAAATCTCGCGCTCTGAAGGTGGAAAGCAGTTTTCAATTGTAGTCGATCACAAGTTTCCAAACTAAGGGAAAGATGGGTCGGGTCGACTAGGTTTGATCTCAACCTTTTAATAAGGTAGATAAATTTGTTATTTGAACATGGTTTTTGCATTTTATGTTTTATGATTGAGTGATATTAGAGATACTATGAGTTTTACTAGGAACTAGTAGCAAACCTGTGCGATGTACAGGAAAATTATTGAAAATAAAATCTAAATTAATTTTGATTCATTTTACTTTTTTTGTTGAAAGACAAGATTTAACTACAAACCAGTTTGTACTCGTTTGCTACAACTCACTACGTGGTAGCTTATAAGACCATCCACATGTATTATTTAAAGAAGTCACATGACTTATTAAATAGGTCATGTGACTAAAGTACACATGGATGATCTTATTAATTGTTGTATGTAGTGGGTTGTAGCAAGCTTAATAATAAACCAGTTTGTAGCCAAACTTTGTTTTTTTTTTTTTTTTTTTTTTGTAAGTTCAAAATGTTGTAGGCAAGATCGATAAAGAGACTTTACGAATCGGATTTAGGATAGATCTTACTTTTTGGTTTAAAAAAATAACTAAGAAAGTATTTACCATAGAATAATTAAAATTTAATATAATGTAATTTTTCTTTTGGCATAAGTTGAATATAGTCCAATTTTTATAAAACATGATTCATGTTTATATTTACCATATGGATCATGTTTCCATCCAAAAATAAAATAAATGATACTTAAAATAAGAAGAAGGATAAATAAATACATGGACACATGATTATATGATCAAACTTAAATAATTTTCATAACTCATTTTCAAGCTCACATGGTTTCATTATAACAAATCCATCCATCTTTCTCCATTGCCAGCAACAAAATTAAATGAAATACATAAGAAAAAAAAGGAACTCTAAAAATCTTGATGAAAATTGATAATTATGATTATTATTAAAAGATATTTATATTGTGTTTATATATGGAATATATTTTAGTATTAGACATTAATTATGATTGTGTTTTATATATGGAATAATATATTCTTATATTAAAGAAAATATGATGTGTCAAAATTCTAATGGAAGGTTTAATAATAGAATAAAATTTAAATTCAATTAGAAAATATATATTAAAACAATGAGGTGTAAAATTGTGAGATTTCAAAAGTTTATGTGGCGCAACATGATGAGGTCAACCAAAAGTCAAAAAGTTTCGGTTTTACATTATTTTACTAGTCGTGGATCCGCGCGATGCGCGGATTTTTTTTTCATATGGTAAAAGTAATAGTTCGCCTTAATAATTCTTACTCATTTTTAGATATCTACCAAATGTTATTTGTGTCTTTAATATATTTGTTGAATCTAAAAAATATAAACTAAAACTTTTTTTTAGTATAAAACCAAGGGACAAAAGCTTCATCAACATTCATGGGCTCCTTATCTATTGGCGTTTACATGAACCAATTCAATCCAAAAAAGAAAAAGAAAAACACAATCAATCATAAGAAGAAAAAAGTACATATTAAATCAACAATCCCATTAGGAGTTAGATATCCAAAAAAATATAAACTAAAACTTTTTATTAGTATTAACATAAAATAGTTCTCAATGTGTTTTGCATTTGGCTCTTTCTCAATTACTTGTTCCAATATGCCTTTTTCATTCACAAGGAGAATATATATTATGTGGCTCATATACACATGGAAAAGTCTAGAGGAGAAAAGTCATGTCTTATCCTCTCTAGCAAACCATCCAGCTTCACAAGGAGAATATTATGTGGCTCATATACACATGAAAAAGTCTAGAGGGCAAAAGTTGTGTCTTATCCTCTTTTGCAAACCATTTAGCTTCACAAGCGTAATATCATGTGGTTCATATACACATGGAAAAGTCTAGAAGGCAAAAGTCTTGTCTTATCCTCTCTAGCAATCCATCCAGCTTCGCAAGGATAAATATTATGTGGTTCATATACACATGGAAAAGTCTAGAGGGCAAAAGTCCTATATGGGAAACTTCTTGATCAATTTCCTAGTCATTCAATCCTTGTCTGTTTTATGATTTGTTACGTTCCACCATTGTATGTTAACCACATTATGTTGATTGTCTCTAGTTATGCAGCTTTGACATTACACTTCTTTGTTGAAATATTGTAGTAAACCCACAAATTTCTCTTATTTTTCCTTTACTTACATTAGTGCAGTTAACAATTCCCTTAGTCATGATTTAACAATATATTATCACTAGAAGGAGTTTGAAAAGGTCTGACTTTCTTTACTTATTTTTTAGAAATAACCAGCAAGATTTACAAATTATCCTTGGTTAAATGTACTATTAACTGCTCAACAGTATTACCATATGTTGCAATGGAACAAATTGTTATGTATCAGGAAAGATTTGCGTGGATGTATTCCAGGTGGGCTTGTCCACTTGCAATGGAACTAATTGAGCTGATTATAAACTTGATTCATAAGTCAACTCTAATTTTTATTTTATCAATCTTGAATTGAATTCCTAATATTTTGGAAGCATGATTGATCTAATGGAATATCAATATTAATGCTTTTAACTCCACTAGTCGTAAACCCGCGCAATGCGCGAAAAATTCTCAATTAATTTTTTTTAGTGTGTACATATATAAAGAATTTTTTAGAATGTAGACATTAAAATATTTAATTATATCAATTTTATTAATTTTTTAATGAATATAAAGGAAGGAATATGATAAATTATCATCTTTCAATATATATATATATATATATATATATTAATGTTAGTAAATAAGTTGGGCTAATGCCCTTTGCAATTGCTCACCATATCTCTATCATGAAAGGTATTTCTTGTGCATCTTCGGCTAGAATAGCAGAAACAAAATAACTGCTAGAGTTTCACTATAATGTCTAATATAAATGCTTGCCATAGAACATTATCTTTTATGAATTTTGTGAAAAAACACTAACTGATATAATAATACAAAAATCACATGTTGCCCATGAGGAGTGGCAGAGTAGATGAGGAGTTGGGACCTGCCCGGTATAATTACAAAAAAGAAAATGCCAAAACGACGTCGTTTTGGGTACAGTAGTTTATATTAACTTTTTTTTTTTTTTTTTTTTCCCTCCCTTATATATCTAACGAAATTAAATTCATTGTAATTAGCTAGAGTCCTTTTGGTTTCAGATATGGCAAGAAATAATATGTATCAAATAATTAGAAACGTCAGAAGATATTATATGTATCAAATTAACGTATATGAATTAATGTGCTACTTAGAAATAGTTAATGTCTAAAAATAAATGTATTTATAACTGTATTTATATAAAAAATATGTGACCTAACGTATTGTTGAACGCATAAGAATTAATATTGTCGATTCACTGCCATGGTACAATTGTACAAATCTAGAAACTGGGAGTATTATATGTATTTATCAACTCTTCTAAAAAAAAATTATTTATCAATAAAGTTAAATCTACAATAATAATTTTACAACAATATTAAAATGTTAGATTGTTAATGATATATAATAAAGTGATGAGTCCAAATTAGCACTAATAAAATTCAGACAACTCAATATTTTTATGAAATTATCATAAAAGTGTTGTACCTATAATACTGCTCTTATTTATTTGTTTCCTATGAATGAGACTTCTATAATTAATTGCACCATTTAACGTTTCAAACGCTTTTGGGGTTAGCCACCAAACGTTTGTGTTGGAACATTAATGGGGTTATGCATCATTTCTGGCATACTATGTCGGTTGAGTGAATCCTTGTTGGAGTGATGTTGTACTTATAAGTTCAATGCACGAGTAAATTTCATTTCCAAGTTCTCTTAACACATATTGTCCTTTTAATGTTATTTTTCTTTCTTAATTGCTAATACAGAAGAAAAATGCAATACGTCTTTGGCTCCTGAATTGCAAGCTTTTTTGGTCGGAAAATTTGCATGCTAAGAAACCCAATTGTCTAAATCTTTCAATCCCAAGTGTTGCGCAATTTGGTAGATAATCTATTCTTTATTACCAACCAGCCAATGAAACTATGCTTAGGAATTACCTCCTGGAATCAGATTAATTTCCACCAATTCACTTCTTCTCCTTTGGTTTTGAAATGCTCCCATGTTGCTGGACAAGAGAAATTACGTAATGCACTGATGGACCAAATGGCTCTATCATAGTCCATAATCTGAATTTGGCTGAGCTTGCTTTGGATCTCCACTAGATTTTTTGCTCTTGCTGGCCTCCAAACCCATTCTTTTTTTCTAAGGACACTACTTACTTTGGCATTAAAAGTACTTCTGTCATAGATTATTCTATGCTCATATTGTTCTAACAACACACCATTAGGATGCCATTTATTATGCCATAAAAATATATTGTTTCCATCACCTACCTCATAAGAAATGAGTGTCCTTGCTTCTATTCTTGATTTCAACAGCTTCCTCCAACCCCATGAGCATTATACAATACTTTTATTTAATTAATTCCATTTATATTTGTTGATGAGGTGCCCATTAAATGTCATCTAATGTGTCACCTGTGTTAATTAGTACAATCAAATCATGTCGTACAATCAAATCATGTCATGTCAATTTAATTATGTCACATCAATCAAAAAGACTTTAAAAATAAAACAATTCTCTAAAGTCCAAAAATGTCATATATTAAAAGGATTTTGTTAACAAGTGTTTTTAAGATAATAGTTTAGGAAGTATTTATTACTTCCACTTTATAGGAAGTAGTGGAATTTAAATATTAAAATAATACAAAAACAGCTTTTAAGGGTATTTTAGTCTTTTCATTCATTATTATAATATTAAAATTTTGTTATTTCCCATAAAGTGTAAGCATTTAATGATTCTTAACCATTGCCCTAAGGACATTTGTTAACAAAATCCATATTAAAATTATCGAATAGGGTAAAATATAAAAACTATTCGTGAGGTTTGAGCTAATAATAGAAATTATCAAGATTTTTCGAAAAAAAATATCGAGTTTGCTCCTTTAGTACAGACTACACTTAATACCATTTATGTATTTTCTCCTAAAGGTAATTTGTGGTCTTAAATAAACCAAAACAAGGACAAAGACTTTTATATCTACAACAATACTATAAACACAACAAATGTCACAATTATTAAGAGGATAGATTGTGATTGTTACAACATCACTTTATTATACACCTATCAACATTTAAAAATAATAATTTAAGATTAAATTGCAAATTGGATCCTTTAAATTTTGTCATTTTGATTTTGCTCCCGTATGCTTAAAAATTTGGATTTTTTGTTCCTAACATTATATATTACTTTGAATCATGTCCCTTTCTCCAAACTCGTTAATGATGTAATTGTTAAATACCACTCTAATTAAGCACATGAACATTTATTTATTTACTTTTTTAAAAATAAATCATCGTGAGTTCTTTTCTTTTTTTTTCTTTAAAAAAAAAAAAAAATCTTCTATTTCCTTTACCATTTTCCCCTTTTCAACCTATTAAATTTCAAATATTCTCTTACAACATTTACTTTACCATTTTCTATGGGTTATTCACTTTCTTTTTTTTTCCCACTAATGAGTAATCTATAACATCAATCGGCATCCAATTGGCTAATTTTGCAGGTGTGACTACATAAAGCGTATAGTCTCACACCCATTACCACAACCAGTCGACCACAATAATTTGACCATCGGCGTCCAATTGTTTTTTTTTAAGGTCTCAGTGTCCAATTGCTTGGATGGCAAGAAAGTACTGAAAAATAATACTTTAAAATTTTAATTTTTTTTTCTTTAAGTAAATTCTTTATTTAGAGAATTATTCTAATTTTTATAATATATCTTACTATTTAATTGACGTGACATATTTTAATTGACATGATATGTAGGGATGGCAATAGACCCGCGACCTGCGGGTACCCGCCCCGTCCCGCCCCAATTACATAGGGTTTTTTCGCCCCGTTTATATAATAGGATTTCGGGTCGGGTTCTTTTAACCCGAAATGGGTTTTAATTGGGTCGGGTTTTATTGAAAAACCCGAATATGACCCGAAGTATTTAAAAAAAAAAAATAATAAACTAAAAATGCTCCGATTTGACCCGATTAAAAATGTTTCGGACTGAGTCTTCTCCGATCTGACCCGCCCCGTCGAGCCTCTCTCTGAGTCTTCTCCGATCTGCCCTGCCTGGGTCAAATGCTCTCCTCCACAGTCCGATCTGACCCGAATCGTTGCTGACGTGGCCGAGAACCTCGAGCGTGCCCAGCGGCGTACTCCGCCAGGTGTTCTCGATCACCACCACCGCCGATTTTCGAAAGGTCTCGAATCTTCGATTCTTCTCGAATCTTCGATTGGAGACGTGAAGTGGTTGCTCTCCATCTTCGATTCCGAGGGTGGGACCAATCTTTCTCTCCCTCCCATCGCCAGCAACGACCCGATTCTTTGGGTCCACACCGCCACCGTCCTCATGGGCCAGCCCAAGGACCGGACCGACGCCGCCCAGGAACTCGCGTTTCTCGCCAAGGACAACGACCGGAACAAGTTTGTTCAAGTCGTGCATTCAGCAATCTCTTTAAAAAAAAAATTGAATCGGGTCGGGTACCCGTCGGTCCGGGTTAAACGGGTACCCGTTAAAGAAGGTAGGGCGGGGCAGTAAATGGGTTTTTTGGGACGGATATCTAAACGGGTCGGGTCGGAACGGGGCGGGGCGAAACCCGACCCATACCGCCCCATTGCCATCCTTAATGATATGTTTTAATTGAACCAACTAGCACACGGCTTAATTGACATTTAACAATCATAGATGGAAGGATGAGATTAAAAACATATGTAAATTAAGAACAAAAAATGAATTTTTAAACATAATAGAGAAAAATCTAAATGACCTCAAATTTAGAGATTATAAATTGCAATTTAGTCAAAACTTAATTACTATATGGATTAATAAAATGTATGCTAATGTGACTTAAATGAGATTCTATGACGTAGTTTAAACAGAAAATTTTCGTTATATAATGTCAAGGAAAAAAAAAAAAAAAAAAACCAAAATTATAAACATAAAAGAGCAAAATCAAAATGTCGCCAATAATGTGTGCAATTTAGGACAAACTTGTTTATTGTTAATTAATACTATTTGTTTACAAAAACATGACCCAAAGGCCTGTTGGCTTGGTGTCATTTTCGCCGGCAAAAAGGCCAACTAGTGGACAGGTAATTGAAGATGCCATAATTAAACATCACCTTATAGTGAAAGTAAACTAGTAAAGAGCTCACAAATGACTAGACCTACCACCTCGATCATCATAAAAAAAGAAAAGAGAAAAATTTGTTATCAAACTGAAGCGAGGCAGTACGCAGTACTATTCTAAATTCCTTATGACATTACGTACACAAAAATGAAATGTTTATAATTCACTAAAAAAAAAAATGATACTTATGGTTTGGTAGTTAGACCTGCTGTAAGGACGGCTCTTCGGAAGCCAAATTTGGTAGAGGTGCAACCTTCTTATTTCTTGATGCTTTAGTAATTGAAAAAATACAGTCTAGTAACACAGCGAGAAAGCCAAGAAGGCAAACGATGATCTGACTGATAATTCCTATGCAATAAACCCAGGTCCAGTTTTGCTTTGTAACTTTGTTTCTACGCCTTATGTCATTGAATGCTGCATATAGCCCCACACCGCATACGGCTGTGCATGAGGCAAATACGAAAGCTCGAAACCAAATAGGCTTGCCTTCTTTATTACTGTCCATGATGCTTCACACAGTAGTTTTAAGAGATAGAGAGGAAGACGAGAGATTTTCTCTTTTGGGGTATGAGTATGAGAGACGGACGGTTGAATGTCATATAAATGGAGAAGATTTTGGAAAGTCATACGGAAATGAAAAACCGGAATGGGTTTGTGAAAACAGAAGGGCTATTGCAGTTTATTATTGGCCAACGAATAAAAAGTTAGAAACAGTAGAAAAAAGAACAAAAAAAGGAAAAAGGATCATAACAAACAAGAAGTATATCAATATGGGCAGGGGCTAGAGGCTAGCAGCCCACAGGTTCTTGTTCAAATTTATGACTTAGCTAAATTTGGTATGTGTAATCTAGCTTCTAATCGTTTTTGGTGTTTTACATAGATGATAGATCTGAACTAATTTCTACAGGTAGGAAATTTATGGGCACCTAGCGGTTTCGCCCAAGCATTGATGTATCGTTTTGGAATTTATTAGGGGTGCAAAAATTCTCCAAACTCTATAATCCCCACAAATCATTCATGTATTATTCACCAAAACCCATCTATTTAATAAATGGGCTTAATTGGGTCAACCTATTTATTACTTATTTAAATGGTCTTAATTGGGTAATCTGGATTGAGATTTGGTGCAATAGCCCTAACTATTGCACCGTGCAATACTTTTTTAAAGGTTTAGATTTAAAAGTTAAAAAGTTATCTTTAATCTAAACCCTTGAATAAAAAAAACTTTTTAACAACTTTTTAAAGTTTTTGTGTATTACTGTTTTACCCTCAACTTTTTGAACTAACAATTGCATGCAGCTATTGCACATAATCTCAATCTGGGTAATCTATTGGGTACCCAATGAGTTGCCTATTGGGTAAATATTTTAGAAACTTTAAGGATATTTTGGTAAATTTCAAGGTTTTAGAGTATTTGGTATTTAGGGTATTTTGATTATATAGTATTTTTTATTATATATATATATATATATACATACAATAAATGGGTAAATGGGTGGGTTTGAGTTTTAACTTATATAATTAGGTTGGAGTTGGGTTTGGGTAATACCTATTTTGCTAAATGGGTATAAATGGGTAATTGGTTTTTTAATACCCAACCCATTGAAAACCCAACCAAACCCACAATTTGCCACCCCTAGAATTTATATACATTTATATATATGAATTAATATATTTAGTAAGAGTCTAGTCATATCCTCTTTAAATAGAGTTGATATCTCCTATATCTGACATATATAAGAATTGGGTCTCACGCTGTTGTGAGGGGGTAGATATACAAAATTATTTTTCCTTTAAAAATTTAAGTCCATGTAATAGTTATTTAAGAGTATTTAGAGTTATGTAAGTTTTGAAATCTAATAGCCCCTCCACGATACTATGTATTGGAATTTTTATTTTTTATGTGGATGTCTGGACTAATTTGCACGCGCCTCCACTAATCCTAAGGAAATACGTAACACCCTACTAGCCACGTATACCATAATAATCGCAAAATTTTGCCTCGGATAAGTGACTATTAGAGACTTGAACTAGTAACTATTGGACATTTGACATATTATATTTATTAGATCCAATGACTTAATCCATTTCATTTTTTTAATTTTTAATTTTTGTCTTTTCTTTTTGGGTTTTCCTTTTTTTTCTTTTACGCATTGTAACTCACACCGCCCCTAATTCACACATTTTTTTAATTTTTAATTTTTGTCTTTTCTTTTTGGGTTTTCCTTTTTTTTCTTGTCCCAATTACGTCTCCCCCTACCCTCATTTGGACTTAATCCATTTCATTTTTTTAATTTTTAATTTTTGTCTTTTCTTTTTGGGTTTTCCTTTTTTTTCTTTTACATAAAGTCCCAATTACAAAGTAACTCACCTCACCGCCCCTACCCTCATTTGGACTTAATCCATTTCATTTTTTTAATTTTTAATTTTTGTCTTTTCTTTTTGGGTTTTCCTTTTTTTTCTTTTACATAAAGTCCCAATTAAAGTAACTCACCTCACCGCCCCTACCCTCATTTGGACTTAATCCATTTCATTTTTTTAATTTTTAATTTTTGTCTTTTCTTTTTGGGTTTTCCTTTTTTTTCTTTTCACATAAAGTCCCAATTACAAAGTAACTCACCTCACCACTCTTCTTTATATGCCCCCTTCCAAGAATTGGACTCCTAAGTTTTTCCTTCATTGGCCCTTGCATGAAAAGCTAATACATTTCTTATTATTATTTATTATTATTATTTTTTTTTTTTTTTTGAGAAAAAGCTATTACACATTTTCTAAAGCTCTCACGATAGAAGGCATTCAAAATATTGTTGGTGGGCTTTTAAACGGCGAATAGTTCATCATCTACAATGTCCATATATAAGGGAGTTTTGGCCCAAAAAAAAAAAAAACATTTTTTTAAGTTAATTTGTCAAACATGATATGGTAGAATTTAATTTGAAATAGGGTAAAACTTAGGTATAATTCCTTAGGTCAAGTACATTAGGTTTTTAGTTAAATTTAAATACATTGAATTTAAATATTCTTGAAAAATATAACATTATTTGTGTTTCATTGGTTAATGCAATAATGTGTTTAAATTCAATTGGGGAACTAATGTACTTGACCTAAGGAACTGTATCTAAGTTTTACTCTTTGAAATATAGATCTTGTGTTTTGTAAAGACAAAATTCAAATTTGAAATATAAATCTTGTATTTTGTAAATGAATTCTTGTCTTTACAAAACACAAGATTGGTGAAAATTTTATAATATTTTTTTTTCAATCTCGTTTGTTAGAAAAACAAGATTTAATTTTAAATTTAGTTCACCCCAAACTTTTCTAGTTGGGGTGCAACTAGATCTAGAATTAATCTTGTTTTTCTAAAAAACAAGTTTGTTAAAATTTATACATGCACATAAAATTTTAAATTAATCTTGTCTTTAGAAAAGACAAGATTCAACTTAAATTATAACAGCGCGCGTGCCCCGTGGTTAGATGAATCTTGTCTTTAGAAAAGACAAGATTCAACTTAAATTAAACAGTGCACGTGCTCCCATAACCACACATTCAAAATTTTTAAATGAATTTTGTCTTTAGCAGAGACAAAATTCAACTTAAACTTTTCAACTACTAAATTTTCAGATCACCGTTCTGACACCTCTGACCTCTCTCTTGAAGGTTGTATTTTAAATCAAAATGAATCTTGTCTTTCCTAAAGACAATGATTCACTTTAATTAACACTTTTACATTGCTTCATACTCATTCTTTTGCTTCATACTCATTTTTTGCATTACCCAGTAGAAACGAGCATCTTCCCTCTACTCATTCTCTATCTTTCCCAATTTTCACTTATTCACTCAAATCTTCCTCTTATTTTATTGATTTATTTGGATATCTCTTATCTCAAAATACAGTAAACAAATATACATTCTTATTATTTTCAGATCTCTTTCATCTATTATTTTAATATTTTTTTGTTTTTTGTTAAATTATTATTTTCAGATGTAGTCTAGGAAACACTAACAATAATTTTGACTATCTCAGCAATAGACTACGATTTGTGGCTTGTTTGATGCTTTAACGTCTTATCTTTTATTTTTTTTTTTTTTTTTCTTTAATAAATTCTATTTTAGATCAACATATATTTGATTATATCTCTCATCTCAATTATTTGATTATATCTTTTATTTTTAAATGCCAAACACTAGATTGGGTACAAAAAGATCATTGTTTTATTAGAATAATGTTATGAGCAATTTATTAAAAATAAGATAGAATCTAAACTAAACTGTAGAATACACAAGTTAAATGAAGAAATAACAATAAGTAACATTAATTGTGACAGGAAAAAAAAAACTTTCACAAAAAAATATAAATGAAGAAAAAAAATACAATTGGCTTACATTGATGTTCATGGCTAATTATCATAGTATATTTATAACTATCATAGGCATATAATATTGTATTGAAAAACATAAAAAAAAAAAAAAAAGAAAAAAAAGAATCACCCAATAATATGTTGAAACTATTTATTAATCTTGTATTTAACAAACACAATTGAGAGAGAGAGGCAAGAGTGAAAAGAGTTTGGTAAAAAGTAACTTATTTATTCAATCTTGTTTTTAACAAACACAAAATTGTTTAAAAAAAATGATTCAATCTTGTATTTAATAAATACAAGATTGCTTAAATAAATTGTAGTCTTCTCTCATCTGGTTACGTTGGGACAGGAGGGTAAAATTTGTTTTTAACAATCTTGTGTTTGTTAAATACAAGATTAATGTCAATCTTAAGTTTAGAAAAAAACAAGATTCATTTTTCAAATTAAGTTCAACTGGGACATGTTTGGCAAAATAACATTAAAAAAACATTATTTTGAAAAAACGGCTCATATATAATCTATTTGACATTTGTAACTTAGGTGATTCTTTTTTAGCTTTCAACTTTTCATTGGGCCATGTTTAAAGTGGATTATGACCTTGTTGGCCTATTGTTTCCTTGTTTTATTCTCTATTTATTTCTTCATTTTTGGCTTAATTACAAGAAAAAACAAACAAACAAAAAATAATGACATGCATTCAGGGCCACCCTATGTGCTGGTTCTAGGGCTTGACAAGTGTTGGTTAGATTTCCACAGGATTTCGTCCTTATAGATCCAAAGGGAAGGTTTCTCCACAAGCTAGGGGGCCCATTTATTTAGTTGGCGGGTCTACCAGTTAAGGCATCCAAATCCATAACAGGCATACACAGGCCCTTTGGTGTGATAGACTGATAGTGAGTGGAAACCAGGGGCCATGATTGGCACCATCATGGGTGACTAAAGGTCATAATGTGCTTGTGTGCATTTTGTGATTTTGTGTTTCTTAGTAAATATTTTTAGTTAAATCCTAATAATACTTCGAAGTCTAACTCTTTACCCTAAATTAAGTCATGCCACTCTGAGTGTCATGGCTCGGGTCCGAATAATAAGATTGGGAATATTTTAATTATTAGGTGGGTTTTGTTCTTTGGTTCGAAACCAACTGGAGTTTAAGGGGGATTGTTAATGTTATAATTAGTAGTCCATTGGGCTTTGGGCTCTAGCCCATGTATATGCTTACTTGTGCATCACTCCCTTTCCTTGTACAGCACATTACTTGTGCATCACTCCCTTTCTTTGTATATCCTCATATGCCTCCTATATAAAGACACTCTACTGTATTGTATTACTTACTTCAATATACAGAGATTATTCATAAATCTAACAAAAAGCATGCATGTAATTTACTAGAAGGCTCGTTGATTATAGAATATTGAAAGAGCATATACTTCTAAAAAATTTTGTTGTTGAAAATGTACAAAAAATTTCAGGCTAATACTACGTACTCGAACAATTTGTAGTTTCTAATTTGCTCATAAGAGCATACATCATTGTTGACATTAACAATTCCACATCAGCATACAAAATTCCTAATAATAAAATAAAAAAAATCCTTAATTGATTTCGAAACCGAATAATAAAAGTAGACTATAATTAAACCAAATCCTTAGTCGACTTGGGTACGGAATGATAAATCATATGTCATTATGAAACAGTTGTTGGTACCTTATGAATACACATTGTGGCATTTAATAATAATTCATTTAGTTATTTTTTTTTCAATAAAATATATACTTTTATATATTTTATAACTTCATTACCAAAACCGTGCAATGCACATGCCTTCAACTAGTATTAATAAAACCCTGATGGTAGCTTAACTAGTTCATTTTTAGGATGTGTTTTTTAATGGTTACTAGTTCGAGTCTCCTTAGAACCATCTACTCAATGCAAAACCTTGTGCCTATCATGATATACGTGGCTAGTAGAGTGTTACATGTCCCTCTGAGATTAGTCGAGGTGTGCGTATCTATGGAATGCTGGTCCGAACATTCAAGGTTATTAAAAAATAAAATAAGTTAAAATCTTGATGAATTTCATTAATGCAATAAGTTTATATTTTTCCTACTTCATTCCCAGCCATTAGAATTGAAAGTTAAAATTCAAATCATTCTCTTCAAATGTTCAATATAAGTGAATCAAACCGAACGATCACGGATTGATTTATATAAAATAATTTCTACAAAATTTATTTTGTAGGTTCAACCATTTTTTTTTTTTTCTTTTTTATCATCTCTTGCACGTAACCAAAAGTTATGTTGCACACAAAAAAAAGTAACTTATTTCCTATGCCGCAATCAATTATAGAATTTCATTTCATATTATGATCTTGCTCTTAATTAAATTACACTCTCAAACTTTGACCTATATATTTTTTTAATTTAGTCATTAACATTTCAAAATTTTTTTTTTTTTTGGGAAATGATTGGTGTGAAAATATCAAATCACGCTGCACAATATCACACCAAGATTTGATATTTCCGCACCAATAGTGCGGAAATAACACTTTTCTTTTTTTTTTTTTTTTTTTTTTCATTTAAGTCTTTTAACTTTTATTTGTTTCTAATGTAGTCTTTATTTTTTGATAATTTGTTTCTGATGTAGACATTTTTGTCCAATCCGGACCGTTAAATTTACCTAAACAACCTTATTGTGAAAAGTGAAAAATACTATAAGAAATTGAATGGATAGATGAAATGACTAAATTGAAAATAGATTAAACTTAAATGATTGAGCCAAGAGTCATAAAACTTAGTAACATCGGTGGCATTGCCCGTTTTCCTTTATGAGGAGAATTAAAGTTCCTTATCGAATTATCAAAAATATAATTATAGAATTAAAATGAAAAAAAAAAAAAAAAACTTAAATGATTAAATTGAAAATAAGTCAAAATTTGAGGGTGTAATTTATAATTTCATTAAGAAATTATTATTTTCTAAATCGAACATTTAAAAGAAAATTAAGGTGCATAGCCTTACAGTCTTACTCGCGAATTGATACGAAATAAAACTCTACACAGCAGTGCGTCTCAACGATTGGATCAAATTGTAGCAAGCTGCCATAGCCAGGAGGAGCAAAAGAATGATAAGGACAATGAGAACAATAGTGAAGGTCACGCTCAATGCAAATATCGATTTGGCGAGTCGGTTTGGATGTGCCATCACCCTCATAAACCGTATGATCAACCACACAGCAAAACAGGCAATTGCTACGTACCCTATGGTTCTGATTGCATAAAATATTGACGTATGCCTTTTCTTTTCCTCCATATCATCGTCCATAACCATCACTGATAGAGAGAGACAAACGGTGATTGGATATAAGTATTTGTGTAAATCCTGTATTTCTACAAGTATATTTAGATTTGCGTGAGGTGCCTATATGTTTGTTCACTGATATTTCATGGAATTCTAAGTAAAATAAAAAATAGTAACAAAAAAAATTGGGGTTCTGCATGTGGGCAAAATTAGAAGAGAAACCATACTTACCTCCTTGTAATTGTAACCAAGCTCTTAACGATCTTTGACACAAAGTGTTGTCGAAGTTGAATTTTTTCTTAAATATATACCACAAACTAGAGGGTATAGGAAGAGTTTGACAATGACCAGTTGAAGCTTTGAATCTTCGTAAGGTATTTTAGTGTTCACAATGAAATTTTTTCAACAATATGGATCACTACATCAAAACCACCCGATTTATGCTTACTACAATAAAGTGTTGGGGGCTAATTTCTGCGGGTTAGGCATCTCTCTACATAAGCCTCAGTATCTTTTCTTAGGGGAGAATAATAGATTCTCTTTATTTTCGTTCCTTTCCGGGAAAAATTCAGAAAATCTCTCGAAAAATAAAAGATACCTTAATAAAATCAGAAGCTCTTTTGGAAATTATTCATTCAAAAGAAAGAAAAAAGATTTAGAAAATCTCGCGCTCTGAAGGTGGAAAGCAGTTTTCAATTGTAGTCGATCACAAGTTTCCAAACTAAGGGAAAGATGGGTCGGGTCAACTAGGTTTGATCTCAACCTTTTAATAAGGTAGATAAATTTGTTATTTGAACATGTTTTTGCATTTTATGTTATATGATTGAGTGATATTAGAGATACTATGAGTTTTACTAGGAACTAGTCGCAAACCTGTGCGATATACAGGAAAATTATTGAAAATAAAATCTAAATTAATTTTAATTACTTTTACTTCTTTTGTTGAAAGACAAGATTTGGCTACAAACTAGTTTGTAACTCGTTTGCTACAACTCACTACGTGGCAACTTATAAGACCATTCACATATATTATTTAAAGAAGTCACATGACTTATTAAATAGGTCATGTGACTAAAGTACACATGGATTATCTTATTAATTGCTATGTAGTGGGTTGTAGCAAGCTAGCAATAAATCAGTTTGTAGCCAAACTCTGTATTTTTTTTTTTTTTTTTTTTTTTTGTAATTCAAAATGTTGTAGGCAAGATCGATAAAGAGACTTTACGAATCGGATTTAAGATAGATCTTACTTTTTGGTTTAAAAAAATAACTAAGAAAGTATTTACCATAGGATAATTAAAATTTAATATAATGTAATTTTTCTTTTGGCATAAGTTGAATATAAGTCCAATTTTTATAAAACATGATTCATGTTTATATTTACCATATGGATCATGTTTCCATCCAAAAATAAAATAAAGGATACTTAAAATAAGAAGAAGGATAAATAAATACATGGACACATGATTATATGATCAAACTTAAATAATTTTCATAACTCATTTTAAGCTCACATGGTTTCATTATAAAAAATCCATCCATCTTTCTCCATTGCCAGTAACAAAATTAAATGAAATACATAAGAAAAAAAAGAACTCTAAAAATTTTGATGAAAATTGATAATTATGATTATTATTAAAATATAGGCAGAAATACACTTTTGGTCCTTGTGTTTAGGGAGTGTTTTCAATTTGGTCCTAGTGTTTTAATTTCATTCGATTGGGTCCCTGTGTTTTTAAGCCGTTTTCAATTTTACCCATGGAGCTAACTCCGTTAGTTTTAATCCTACGTGGCAAACGGAAAACTGACATGGAATACTATAAAATGATGTGACAAAACAAAAATAATTAATTAATATTTAAAAAATCCACGTCATCATTTTAATAAATAAATAAAAATCACATTAAATTAAAACAAAAAATAAAATAAAAATCCAAATTTTATTTTCTGAAAATTTATTTTCTCTCGTTTTCTTTCACTTTCTTGCCAACCAAACACAACACACACACTCACTTCTACCACTTTCCCCCACAAAACACCAACTGGAAACTTGATTTCACAAACAACTTAATTCCAAATAGCCCAGGACAGCACCGACCACACCTCGAGCTCCTCTCTAGAGAGCACCCAGAAATTTCACAAACAACTTAATTATATCAACCCACAACCACCAGATCAACACATCAACACTATCTTCATCCTCCACCAGATCTCAACAAAAAAAAAAAAATTGCAACTCTCACAAAGAAATCGAACCTGACTCACTGGGTTCGGGTTCGAATCTTCGAGCTTTCGCTCTCATTTGTGTCGTGGAGGCTAGAGAGAGAGAAGCTCAAAACCCAGACGAGCCGTAGCTGGACTTGTTGTCGCGTTGATGGTGAAGCCAAAGAGGGTTAGGGGTTCGGAGCGAGAGAAGAAGAGGAAGAGCCAGGCGACGAAGGCGAGGAGGAAGACGAGTGAATCTCTCTTCCGGAGCTCCGAGTCCGATCCCTAGATTCTCAAAAGGCAAAGATTCGTGAGCGAGAAATCGGCCGGGTCGTCCTCCAATTTCTCGACATGGTTGGATCCGCCGGAGCGAGAATGCCCCGATGGTTTGAGTTTAGGAGCGACGGTGCCGTAGATCGGTGCCGGAGGAACTCTTCATCGTCATCTTCCTCATCAACTGAGAGATTTTTCGAGAGGCCCAGATCTGGTGAGGGTTAAGAACAGAGGAGAGAGAAAGAAAAGAAAAAATAAGGGAAAAAATAAGAAAAATAAAAAGAAGAGAGAGGAAAAAAAAGTGTGGCTGAAGTGGATTTTTTAAATATTAATTAATTATTTTTGTTTTGCCACGTCATTTTATAGTATTCCATGTCAATTTTCCGTTTGCCACGTAGGATTAAAACTAACGGAGTTAGCTCCAGGGATAAAATTGAAAACGGCTTAAAAACACAGGGACCCAATCGAATGAAATTAAAACACTAGGACCAAATTGAAAACACCCCCTAAATACAGGGACCAAAAGTGTATTTCTGCCTAAAATATATTTATATTGTGTTTATATATGGAATATATTTTAGTATTAGATATTAATTATGATTGTGTTTTATATATGGAATAATATATTCTTATATTAAAGAAAATATGATGTGTTAAAATTCTAATGGAAGGTTTAATAATAAAATAAAATTTAAATTAAATTAGAAAATATATATTAAAACAATGAGGTGTAAAATTATGAGATTTCAAAAGTTTATGTGGCGCAACATGATGAGGTCAACCAAAAGTCAAAAAGTTTCGGTTTTACATTATTTTACTAGTCGTGGACCCGCACGATGCGCGGATTTTTTTTTCATATAGTAAAAGCAATATCCATCTTAATAATTCTTACTCATTTTTAGATATCTACCAAATTTTATTTGCGTCTTTAATATATTTGTTGAATCTAAAAAATATAAACTAAAACTTTTTTTTAGTATAAAACCAAGGGACAAAAGCTTCATCAACATTCATGGGCTCCTTATCTATTGGCATTTACATGAACCAATTCAATCCAAAAAAAAAGAAAAAGAAAAACACAATCAATCATAAGAAGAAAAAAGTACATATTAAATCAACAATCCCATTAGGAGTTAGATATCCAAAAAAATATAAACTAAAACTTTTTATTAGTATTAACATAAAATAGTTCTCAATGTGTTTTGCATTTGGCTCTTTCTCAATTACTTGTTCCAATATGCCTTTTTCATTCACAAGGAGAATATATATTATGTGGCTCATATACACATGGAAAAGTCTAGAGGAGAAAAGTCATGTCTTATCCTCTCTAGCAAACCATCCAGCTTCACAAGGAGAATATTATGTGGCTCATATACACATGAAAAAGTCTAGAGGGCAAAAGTTGTGTCTTATCCTCTTTTGCAAACCATTTAGCTTCACAAGCGTAATATCATGTGGTTCATATACACATGGAAAAGTCTAGAAGGCAAAAGTCTTGTCTTATCCTCTCTAGCAATCCATCCAGCTTCGTAAGGATAAATATTATATGGTTCATATAGACATGGAAAAGTCTAGAGGGCAAAAGTCCTATATGGGAAGCTTCTTGATCAATTTCCTAGTCATTCAATCCTTGTCTGTTTTATGATTTGTTACGTTCCATCATTGTATGTTAACCACATTATGTTGATTGTCTATAGTTATGCAGCTTTGACATTACACTTCTTTGTTGAAATATTGTAGTAAACCTACAAATTTCTCTTATTTTTCCTTTACTTACATTAGTGCAGTTAACAATTCTCTTAGTCATGATTTAACAATATATTATCACTAGAAGGAGTTTTGAAAAGGTCTAACTTTCTTTACTTATTTTTCAAAAATAACCAGCAAGATTTACAAATTATCCTTGGTTAAATGTACTATTAACTGCTCAACAGTATTACCATATGTTGCAATGGAACAAATTGTTATGTATCAGGAAAGATTTGCGTGGATGTATTCCAGGTGGGCTTGTCCACTTGCAATGGAACTAATTGAGCTGATTATAAACTTGATTCATAAGTCAACTCTAATTTTTATTTTATCAATCTTGAATTGAATTCCTAATATTTTGGAAGCATGATTGATCTAATGGAATATCAATATTAATGCTTTTAACTCCCCTAGTCGTAAACCCGCGCAATGCGCGAAAAATTCTCAATTAATTTTTTTTAGTGTGTACATATATAAAGAATTTTTTAGAATGTAGACATTAAAATATTTAATTATATCAATTTTATTAATTTTTTAATGAATATAAAGGAAGGAATATGATAAATTATCATCTTTCAATATATATATATATATATATTAATGTTAGTAAATAAGTTGGGCTAATGCCCTTTGCAATTGCTCACCATATCTCTATCATGAAAGGTATTTCTTGTGCATCTTCGGCTAGAATAGCAGAAACAAAATAACTGCTAGAGTTTCACTATAATGTCTAATATAAATGCTTGCCATAGAACATTATCTTTTATGAATTTTGTGAAAAAACACTAACTGATATAATAATACAAAAATCACATGTTGCCCATGAGGAGTGGCAGAGTAGATGAGGAGTTGGGACCTGCCCGGTATAATTACAAAAAAGAAAATGCCAAAACGACGTCGTTTTGGGTACAGTAGTTTATATTAACTTTTGCTTCTTTCTTTTTTTTTTCCTCCCTTATATATCTAACGAAATTAAATTCATTGTAATTAGCTAGAGTCCTTTTGGTTTCAGATATGGCAAGAAATAATATGTATCAAATAATTAGAAACGTGAGAAGATATTATATGTATCAAATTAACGTATATGAATTAATGTGCTACTTAGAAATAGTTAATGTCTAAAAATCAATGTATTTATAACTGTATTTATATAAAAAATTATTTCCTTTTTTCTTTTTCTTTCTTGTTTTGGACTTTTGAAGCAAATGGAACGTTATATTCTTTCCCACAGTAAGAAAGAGAGGGATTTAAGGAGCAAATTAATTTGACAAATTAATGCTAACATTTAAATTCATATTAAGTTAATTCATGAGTAATTTAAGAACGTAATAAAGTATTCCGTAATAATTAAATATATTGACAGGTGACAATTACTCTACCAATAAAATTCTGGCACGTGGTGTTGTTTGTCCAAGTAGGATGACACGTGTTAATATGAGGACATTGCCATATATGCCACTTGACAGATAAATGGTAATGTCTTCTGGTTTCATATATATATAGATACTAGTCGCAAACCTGTGCGATGCACAGAAAATGAATTAAAATTAAATCTAAAAAATTATTGGTCTAATTATGATTTTTATTGTCTTTTAAATTTTATCTAAATATGAAAATTAATAATTATTAAAAGACATTTATTATTATTGTGTTTATATATAAAATATATTATAGTATTAGGCATTTATTATGATTATGTTTATATATATAGAATAATATATTATTTCTATTAAAGAAAATATAATATGTCAAGATTCTAATGAGATGTTTAATTATAGAATAAAATTTAAATTTAATTAATATATATATATTAAAATAATGAGGTATAAAATTGTGAGAACTCAAAAGCTTATGTGGCGCAATATTATGAGGTCAACCAAAAGTCAAAAAGTCTGATGTGGCAGGTTTTGGGAAAGCCTAAAAACTTTCTCTCAGCTTTAGCTTTTAGTTTATATTATAGATATTTTAGATTATAGACAAGTCGCAAACCCATCCGATGCACGAAAAAATTACTTAAAATGAAATCTAAAGAATTATTGGTCTAAATATGATTTTTTTTGTCTTTTATATTTTGTCTAAATATGAAAATTGATAATTATTAAAAGACATTTATTATTATTGTGTTTATATATAAAATATATTATAGTATTAGGCATTTATTATGATTGTGTTTATATATATGGAACAATATATTATTTCTATTAAAGAAAAATATATGTATCAAGATTCTAATGAGATGTTTAATTATAGAATAAAATTTAAATTCAATTAAAATATATATATTAAAATAATGAGGTGTAAAATTGTGAGAGTAGCTTATGTGGCGTAATATTATGAAGTTAACCAAAAGTTAAAAAAGTCTCGGTTTTACATTATAGTGGGTTGAAGCTGTTTTTGTCACGTTGACACGTGTCAAGCTTTGATTGGCTTGACCTTCAGTTTTGAGTTCGTAAGAGGGAATCAAGTCCAGAATTCCTTCATGATCGGGTGCTCCAAAGAGACTACTATTTTCCCTGCATCCAAACATAGGATTAGTTCGCGAGGTTGATTGCATAGAGCATGCTTCCTCTATTTTTTTCTGAGTTTGCATTAGTTTGTTTATTGACCATCAATAGAGGACCAAATCCAAAACTGTACTTTGGCCTTTTTTCATTCTATTGGTTCGGCAATCTAAATGCATGCCAAACTTCCATTTCATCACGGCCGCCCCCACCCATCTTTATAGATAATTTTTAAGTCTTTTTCAGAGATGATGAATGCTTTTCTCCAATAATAATATTATTAATTTCCTGTCTCCTTCAAAGATAACTTAATCAAGACGATAAAAATAGGTGAATTCTCTTCCAGTAAAGCTTGCAGCTGCTCAGAGTTGGGCCTCAGTCTCAATAAAACTCCCAGATTGTTTTACTATAGTGTTATGATGTTATCATAAAATTGATTTATTGTTGTTATGTCATCGTAGCGGATCTCAAAAAATTGAATTAGGTGGGAGCTTGTCCTATAATAATAATCTGGTAAGTATCTCTAACCTATAGAACTAGAAATTAACTTTTTGGAGTACTTAAATTTTACATTATCTTTTGAGAAAAAAAAAAAAAAATTGAATCCCTCTCTATGTCTGCGTTTGAGAAGATATTTTGTTTACTTAGGGGAATCCTTCTCCTAGCCTGCTCAGTCTTAGGCGGTTTGATTCTCTGGATAGTTGTGACGAAGCTAATACATCCTACTCCAGATAACAATAGAGCAGAGAATTGTGTTGGTTCTGTTCTTGGAGTTCTTGTTGGCGGTATGCTTCTCATTCCTCTTGCTAAATTTTTCATTGAAGTGCTTTTGCAATGTTGGAACTCTGTACCTTCATTGCTGTCTCGCAAAAACAAGGTCACACCTTTGCCAACTTAGATGGCCAAGAATGGTTTATTATTGGCCATGATTTTAAAATGGATCTATGTTATATTTTGTTTTGCATAATGATTTAGAATTACGATCATGTAACATTCGGTTCAGGGAACATATGTCAATACTCAATAGTATGATATCTACTTTATCTTAGCAAGTTAATTACATTACAGATGAACAGATTCATATATATTTTTGTACGTTTCTTATTCTTGCTACATTAGTTATACAAAATTTTCTTTTCTTTTTCCAAATTACATGAATTTATTGCAATGGTGTTCTTGGGAAAAAAAATGTATTTTCCCTTTAGATAATCGTGCACTATTTATGAGTTGCATAAATAAGTTGTAGTATTAATTTTAAGATGTTTCTAAAAAAAAAAAAAACAAAATTACCAGATGAAGCATGGGCAATGTGACAAGGCTGTAACTCTCTTTTTCGATAGAAGGTGTTTATGATTGACAATAATTAAAATCAAAATTCCAGTACATGTTAATTTCACCTAATCACTAAAATGTTAAAATCATGGAGTTGACAGCACACTATCCATCTTTATATTTGGAGAAGATTTGCTACCTTTTTTTTCTTCTTCTTTTTTTCCGTCATTTTTATGATAGCGATATAAATAGCTTATGTTTAAGTATTTTAGCCTCTTGATTTACGGGACTAATTCTCTAATTCCTTGTATTACAATTTGTATATAAATTATAGATAATTAATGGGAAACGTCATCAGCATTTTATAAATGGGGTAATTCATTGAAAACTATAAGAAACAGATACACGAGCAAGCCGATCATAGTTCATATTAAGAAAATTATAGAATACTCCGGGAGTACATTAAATACGTATTTCCTCCTCTCACATTAATGGTAGGTTTCACCATGTATTTAATTAGGAGATCTTACCACTTATGTAAGAGAAAAGAATACGTATTTAATATACTCATAAAATATTTTATAATTACCCACAACATCTTGCCCAAAGTTTAATGACACAAAATACAGCTACTATTGGAGATTCGGAATATTAGACAAAGTGTTGCTGTTTAAGTCCAAAAAGAGTCCACCACGTCTTGGCAAAGTACGTCAGTATGACAAGGCTGTAGCTTTCCAAAATTTGAGAAGTTGTGATAGCTTTGTCAAGTTGTTTTTGGATGAGAAGAGGAAATCAAAAACATCAATTTTCATAATTTACTAAGATGGTAGGATGTGATCCCAAATGACATCACTTTTATATTAATAAATTACTTATAACAGTTTTACTAAATGGACAAAGTTTTACCTCCAACCCTGGTTTGAAGGATTCCTTCTTCAACCTATTACGTAGTAAGCAAATAAACCATTTATATGTGTATTTTAAAAAGTCATATGACTTTTTAAAAATGTCAAGTGACTAAAAATACACGTAGATGGTTTATTTACTTGCTACGTAGTGGATTAGAGGAAAACTCCTCCAAGTCGGATTAGAAGTAAACTATTTCCTTATTAAATACCAATCACAAGAGAAATAACAAGAAGTGTGAAAAATATTGTATCAGCAGATTTTTTTTTTTAGATTGCTTTTAAAACTTGCTCAGAAAGTTCAATTAGCATCACAAAAATGATGAGAAGTTAGAATACCATTTTTGAACAACAACCTTTATTTTTTCTTTTTATAATTGGATACTTGCATAGTTTAAAATTGTACCACAAAACCCCTTTTTTTTTCTTTATTTTTTTTTTTAATAATTCGATAATTGTACAGTTTAAAATTGTAACAGTTATAATTTTTTTTTTTACTGTTTAACTCTTTTTTACTTGTACAAATTTTAACTTAAACTGTGCAACAGGATCTCAAATCTCAATCCTAATGGGAATGCAAGATTTGAACTCTGACTTTACTGTGTTATTATTATATTTTTATCAATCGCCATATTTGTAGTCGGACATTGTCACGCATGAAAGGGGGATGGGCTTGGCCTGTTCATTTGAGCCCAACAATTAATGGGCTTGGGTGTGGTTGGGCCTACAATAATAACAGGACTTTTTTACAACTTGCAACTTAATTTATTTATTTTTGGACCTTTTTATTAACTATGTCAAATTATCTCACACCCATATACTATACGCAGACAGGATTGAAGTTGTGGACAACAATGTATACAAGCTGGGTCTCAAGAAAAGCAAACAAAAAAGGCGGTCTCTGAAGAACTCTAATGCTGGTTGTTTTGATAGCTAGCGGGCCTCATTGTCTTGTTTTGAGGAGGCCTGGGTTGCTGGCTCCTATGTAATGTCTTGTTTTTCTTTTGTTAATAAATATCTTTCTGGTTTTCAAAATGCAATTAGGCTATTAGGCCATTGACTATTTTTTTTTTTCTCGTCTAAACTTTAATGAGGATTTTTTCAACTTATAACATTATTAACAATATGTACAAGTCTGACTTATCAAAAAAGAAAAATATGTACAAGACTAAAAAAAAAAAAAAAAAGCCCATGCAATGTATGAATTAACTTAAATTCATGTAGAGCAAAATTTTCATAAATTTCATCCAAATTGAATAATAAAATATTTAATAGAAATAAAAGAAAATTTTGTAGAAGCCAATCATGCAAGGCTTATTTTTATTTATTTGTCAAAATTAAAGAATTATGGTGATTTCCAATTCAATGATCGGGAGCTGACATTAATTGGAGAGGTGCTGATCTTCGAGTGCTTTAACTTGCTCTCGTGGGGCAAAGCCTGCCATCAATGGCAAATCCTCGAGGTAAATCAGGATTAAAGGGAAATGAATTAAAAAGGAAAACAAATATATTATCTGGATTAATAAAAATAAAATAAAATGCTAGTGTGACTTAAATATAGTCAAATTGCATAGTTTTGAACAAAATTAAATTAAATTTAGATAGAAGGACCACATAAAAAATGGAAAGGATATATTATGGGATAAAATCATAATTTTTAAACATTAGGGATTAAAATCAAAGTTACGACGAAATCTTTTGCATTTTAGTAAAAATAAAAAATAAAAAAATTGGGGTCATCGAACCCTAACTCATAATGTAGCTCTACTGGGTGGTGTATCATCTAGATGATCAAGCATATTGTCATGGGCTTGTCTATTAAATAATTACAAACGAAAGGGTTCTCTTAGGTCTAGCTTTGGCCCTGGACTTTGAGAATTCGAAAGAGTTCCTCCAAGGCATAAAACCTTTAAAAGAAAAATTAGAGAGAGAAAGAGAGGAAGAAAGACGATGAGAGATATCAAAGGTTCATTTATGCTTAATAATACTTTTTTATTTTTTTTATTTTTTTAGTTATTTGACAAAATAAAAATGTTTGAAAATCATTTTGGAAAACATGTTTTTAATCTCGTCTCTTGTTGAGGCGAGTTCCAACTTTAAACTTGTTTCTTCAATTGATGAGTTCAGGCATGAAACTCATCTTTTAGAGCGATGTTTGAACTCGTCTTTTTGAAAGATGAGAATTAAAAGATGTTATATCCCCAAATACTTTTTAAGCCATCTTAATTAACAAAATATTTTTTTTTAAATGTTATTGTTAAGCAAAAATGGCCTATTAGAAAGAGTTCATTGTTTTGATATTGTTATGATTCGTTGCATCTTCAAATCCTGTCTCATATCCCCCAAAAAGCCACATTAGAATTTTAAAAAAATATATATATATATATCGATGCTTCTTTCACCAACTAATTTTGAAGAAGGAAAAAAAGTGGATGAACACGTTATAGTGAAATTCAAGTCTACATCAAACTCTTAATGGTAGTTTACGCATTTATAAATCATTATTTAAGGTTCATTGCACACAGGAAGACTGTAGAAAGGATTTTTTTTTTGGGTGCTAATTTATTTAATTTTTAAGGGAGACCATTTCTCTTCTTGTTTTATTGTGATTGGGTTTTCCTGTATATATACGTGAAAAATTGAACAATTGGACTCTAACTGACTTAAACATAGCTTCTCTTATTTTTTATTTTATTACAACACTTCAAGCTGATGCCTGATGGAAACTCCCTCTTTATATTTTAACTTTTTCTCTAAGTTAACTCAAGTCTTGTCTCTTTCACAAACAGGAATTATTTGGTCAGCTCTCATAAGATGAACGGCCAATTTGGGAATGAGATGTCATGCAATATTAAAAAGATATTGCATGGGTGCAATATCACTTTTTTTCTTATAACTTTTTTTTTTTACTTTTTAAAGTCTTTTATTATTTTATCCTTTTGATATTTTTTGCTTTTTTTATTTAAAGACTAAGATTAAAAGTTAATTTTTTAACTTTAAATCCCAGCTATTCAAATGAATTGCAGAGGTATTACATGGGATATCAATCCAAGCATTTGATCAATAAATAAATAATTACATGTCTTGGACGTTTGTTTTAATTGCATTAGCCAGCACCTAGTCTAGCAATTACATTCCGATACGCTTCTAACTCTCTCTATTTGGACCTAGAAAATGATATTTTGGAAAAATTAACAAGACAAGCTAGAATGGTGGAGTAGTTTTAACTCTTTTAGTTGTGGTGGACACATCAATTAAAGAAGTCACTTTAGTGAAAGAGAAGAACTTGATCAAATTTCTCTCCGCAGCTCATTTGAGAAATTAATCAAAATTAATCATGCGTGTTTCCGTGTCTTTGACTGATAAGATATATCTCGTACTCTGGGTACTCACGGGCCTTGTATGTTTGATTATTGGCGGTACTTTGATCTGGGAATCTTTAATGGAGATTCTACATCCTGATCCAGATCGCAAAGTACCATACATATGTGTCACCATGATTTTTGGCATCCTCACTTGCTGTATTTTTCTTATCCCAGCTGCTGCAGTATGCGTTGAGTTGTTTCTGAATTGGTGGAAGACTGCTCCTCCCTTACTTCCACTCTTTGGGACAAAAAAGATCACACCTTTACCGACTCCCACATCGGTGGATGGTACTGGTGCATCTATGGTGTAGTTCCAATTCTGCAATTATCATTGTAAATGATTATTGGTTCGTTTTTGTAAATTTCTCTCCAGGATAATTGTCAACGGGATGTATGATGCTATTTGTATGCAACTTTCTCATGACAAGTTTACTCCAAACCTTGCAATTCACAGTTTCAATTTTACTGTTTTATTATTATTTTTTTTTTGGTTCTATATTATTGTTTTGGTGTAAAATACCATAGACAATATTTAGTATTGCTCCTGATTTAATGATGGCATTAGGATTTGTTATTTTGGCATTATCAATAAGATGTGTATCCTATTTCAAATCTCTGCGACTATTTACCCAATATACTGAAATTGAAAACTTAATAAAAGGAAGAGTAAATCTTGTTTACTTTAGAAATGGTTGAATTTTTGTGTGAAAAAAGAAGTATAGAAAGTGATGCATTGTGCTTAATTGTTTACCTAGCGTTACTAAAAGGTTTTCGTTTCGAAAAATTGGGGTGTCCTCCTCTGAGCCTTGCCTCTAGGACAAACTCACATGTGATCTTTCCTTGTCTTGTGTGGTGACATAAGTTAGAAAACCCGGGTAGTGCCCGTGGAACTAGAGTGCTTCGACGCCATACCACGACAGAGTGTACATAGTTGAAAGAACTGATGGAGGATGATGTTGAAAGATAATAAAGAAACCTTTCCCTCACTGAGAGAGAAAGATATATAGCTTGGCTATAGATGAATGAGAGCAAGGAGTGGAATCAAAGAGGCGTGCAATGTCTATTTACTTAGAGGTATCACAAATGATTTTCCTTTCATTATTGGTTTGCATTAAGGATCGGCATTAAGTTCGTATAACTTTGCACTAGTGATGGATGAACTTGCATAATTGATTTTAGAGGAAGTCACTTAGTGACAGTGTATGCTTTTCACAAATGATATAGTTTTAGTGGATGAAACTAAACATGGAGTTAATTTCGAATTAGAAATTTTGTGAGACGTTTTAGACCTAAAAGCGTTTGATTAAGTAGGACTAAAACAAAGTATATAGAATGTAAGTTTATCAAAAGTAGAAATAGAGAGGAAGGGTTGGTAAGACTTGAAAGTGAAGAGATGCCAAAGAGCAAGAGCTTTTCGATATCTTTGATCAATAATTCATAAAGATTGAAAGATTGAAGAAGATGTGAAGATATCTTGGATCAATAATCCATAAAGATTGAAAGATTGAAGAAGATGTGAATTATAGGATAAGAGTAGGATGGATGAAGTGGAGAAGTGTAGCATGAGTATTGTGTGATCGTAGAATTCGTATTAAGTTTTATAGAAAATTTTAGGTTAAACTATTGTTTTCGTTCTTAAACTTTGCATGAAGTTCATTTTTCGTCTCTGAACTTTGAAAAGTTCTTTTTCCGTCCCTGAACTTTGAAAAAATTCATTTTTACACAGGAATTTAGTCTTTTTAAAAAAAAGTTCAAGGACGAAATTCATGTGTAAAAACAAACTTTTTCAAAATTCAGTGACGAAAAACAAAATTCATGCAAAGTTTAGGGACAAAAACAATAGTTTATCCTAAAGTTTTATAACATTGATATATGATCAGCTATGCTCTATTGCATTGAACGTCAGACTGTTAAGAAATAATATATTCATAAAATGAGTGTAGCTGCAATCAAAATGTTAAGATGGATAAGTGAAAATAGAAAAAAAAATATAGGATTCAAAATAAAGAATTCCACTTAAAGACTGAGGTGGCCCGTATTGATGATAAGTGACAATATAAGGAAATATTTTATTCGAAATAAATATTTACACTTAAAAATTGGGATGATTCCTATTGATGAAAAGTTGAGGAAGAGTCGCTTGAGATGTTTGGGTCATATTCAAATGAGAGATTAATACACCAGTGAGAAAGAATAAGTTGATTTAGGTTGAGGGAACGAAAAAAAGGTAGAAGAAAAAATATGACATTAATAAAAGTAGTAAAAAATATGACATGTCAATTAAGAAAGTAACAAAAAGTATGATTTCAAATATAATAGAATGGCCGAAAAGAATATATCTAGCTGATCCTAACAGTCCGATCCGTTGAGGATCTAAAATAACTTTCAAACATTACTATTTTTCCAAATATTTATTTAAAAAGTATTTTTTTTAAGCAAAACCAGACCTTTCTAATTCTTGTTGTCCGTTTTTTTTTTTTTTTTTTTTTAAAAAAAAAAAGGTTTTTCCTTGGAGGAATCCTTCCGGATTCTCAAAAAAAGTTCAAGGTCGAAGCTCGAAGTAAGAGAACCCTTTGTAAAAACATTTATTTATCTTGTTACTATTGGGTGACTTGTTGAAGAGAATTTGAAATTGCTCTTTAATTTATTATGTAACAAGCTCCTAGTCGAGTAAATTCCTTTCCGGTCAAGTGAGTCTAACGTGTCATGCCAGATTTCAAGTGAAATTCCTTGTGTTAGTACTCAGGCGGAACTCTCTATGCTGTCAAAAGAGCTTGCTTGACACTCGACATCTGATCGAGCGAAATGGCCTATCTTGTACCAAAAATAGGATTTTTATCAGCCAACAAAACCTATTCAAGTGTCACCTTATAAGTAGAAAAAGAATCCTAATTTGGTAGGTGAGAAATCCTAGAGATTTTTTAGCGTATGACTAAAGCCCTTATTGCCTAGGGTTTTGACCTCCATAGTTAGGTCTTGAATGGCCTCTCATTATCCTTTCCCATTGGGTATCCATTGAGAGGACTATCATCCATACACCTCTTCAACCTTGTGAGTATGAGTGTATTGGCTGAGTGGGAAAACCACAAAAGTCACTATATAAAACTTTCAAAGGGAGCTTGAAGTGTATTGGCTTGAGTTGGAAACCATAGAGGCTACATCTAAAACCAAAAAGGTCACCATCTAAAACCTTCAATAATGTTAACTTTAAAAATATTCAAAATTTTAAATTAATTGAATAACAAGTGTAAATATAATTGTATGAGAAAGATTCAGAAATATAGACATGAGATTTTATTCCAATTTTACAACCAAACCTAAGAATAGTTATTCCCATTACAACATAATCTATTCCCAAAAATATGGATTACCCTTCCTAATAAGGTAATTTCCATTGTGTACTAAACATTCAATGAATTACCTCTTTTAGTCTTTTGTAAAATGTTGAACATGATGATTTTTCTCATTCATAATCAATAATATTTATATACAAATTGTAATACAAAGAATTATACTTTAGATAAATCAAGAGTTAAAATACCTAAACATAAGCTATTTACATAGTTATCACAACAATAAAGTGAAAAAATAAAATCGGCAGCAAATCTTCTGCATATATAAAGATAAAGAAAATTATGTTTAACTAATGTAGCTAAAAAATAAAAATAAAAATAAAATTAGAATCTGTTCATCTAATCATCTGAAATGTAATTAACTTGTTAAGATAAAGTACATATCATACTATTGATATATGTTCCCTGAACCGAATGTAACATAATCGCAATTCTTATAATTATTAAAACAAAATATTACATATAGATCCATTTCAAAATCAGGGCCAATTGTAATTCCAGACTTTAGGTTACACCATCGATGAATCATTCTTGGCCATCTAAGTTGGCAAAGGTGTGACCTTTTTAGACGGCGATGAAGGCATGGACTTCCAACATTGTGACAGCAATGAAGATATGGAGTTCCAACATTTTGACAGCAATGAAAATATGGTCATGCAACATAGTATCAGCAATGAAGTTATGAACTTCAAACATTCGAAAAGCGCTACAATCAAAAGTATAGCAAGAGGCATGAGAAGCATACCGCCAAAAAGAACCCCAAAAACCAGACCAAACCAATCCTCTGTTCTATTGCTATTTGGAGTAGGATGCATTATCTTCCTCACGACTAGCTCGATAATAAAACCGCCTAAGCCTGACGACACGAGGATACAGATTCCCTGAAGTAAACAATGCATCTTATCAAACGAATACGTAGTGAGGGATTCAATTTTTTCTCGAAAGAAAATATTGTAAATCAACTACTCCCAAAAGTTTCTAGTTATTTTCTCCAGAGAAATTCCGATATTATTTTCTCTAACGATTCAATTTGTTGTGATTCGTTAGTTAGACATAACACCAAGAAATCAATTTTATGATAACACTATAGGAAATTTATTTTTATAGATAGTAGAGTTTTATTGTTAATATCACATTTTATACTACACTTCAACTAAAACTCTACTTCTATTAATCTTCCTAATAGAAAACGTATAGCTAATCACCTATTTTCTTTCGAGTATTAACAATAAAATTAGGCATAATTTAATTAATAGACAGTAGAGTCTTAGTTAAACTCTAGTATAATGTAGGGGTGGGCAACTATCTGTGAAACCCGACCCGCCTGACAAATCCGGCCGACCCGATCACCCGCCCGCGAACTCTTATTCGGTTGGATACGGATTTACTTTTTATATTTTTTCGGGTTTCGGGCGGGTAATGGATTTTCCTTTTTTCGTCGGGTATCCACCCGACCCGCCCGACACTAATACTAAAATCAAATCACCCCCATCTCATTTCATTTTTCTCTCTCTCTCTCTCTCTCACTATTTTCTGCCGCCTCCCTCATTCCCAGCCTCCGTCGCTCTGCCACTTCCCTCACTCCCAGCCTCCATCGCTCCCAGCCTCCATCACGGCGCCACTTCCTCACGAGTCACGACATCACGGCATCACAGCCTCCATCACGGCGCCACTTCCTCACGAGTCACGACATCACGACATCACTTTCTCCCTCCTTCACTCTCGGCTTTCTCCCTTTCTTTCATCGTCACGAAGCTGCAGTGGTGCAGCCTCTCTCTCGGCGTTTGCTTGGGAAGAAGTCACCGTCACGGGGTGGTTCTAGATCGGGGTGAGACCTCACCGGATCTGGTGAGATCTCGCCAGATCTAGCAAGATCTCACCGGATCTGGTGAGATCTCGTCAGATCTAGCGAGATCCTCTCCAATCCGGTGAGATCTCATCGTTTTTTGGGTGTTTGATGATTTGTTGCATTTGTGTGTTGATGATTTGTTGCGTTTCTGTGTTGGGTGATTTTCTGTGGTTGTGTTGGACCGTTGGTGAGAGAAAACCCGACCAACCCGATCACCGACCCGTCCGATCCGACCAGCTTAACGGATGGTCAACGGATATTGTCTTTGCAAACCCGACTTAGTCGGTTAGGATAAGAAATTACCCCAAAACCCGACCCGCCCGGCCCGAGCCCACCCCTAATCAAATGTGATGTTAATAGATAAAATTGGTCAGAAAATAGTAGATTAATAAATAGTAGAGCTTTAGTTATACTCTTGTATCGAATGTGGTATTAATACATAAAATTAGATAGAAGTTGATTAATAGATAATAGAATTTCAGTTAAACTCTAATATCAAATCTAACATTAATAGATAATATTTGTCTAATAAGTATGTATATAAAATTGTGAGAAATCTAAAATTTGTGTGACATAAACATAATGTCATCATATCAACCAAAAATTAAATATCTTCAGTTTTATATGGATTATTATTATATTATAGATACGAAGACAAGCATTCATCATCTCCGAAATACACTTAAAATTATCTATAAAGATTTTGGGGGTGGGGGCGGCTGTGATATAAAAAGGAAGTTTGGAATGCATTTTATTTTGGATCGCCGAACCAATAGGAAAAGGCCAAATTTGTACACTTTGGATTTGGTCCTCCATTGATAGTAAACAAACTAATGCAAACTTAGGCTCCGTTTGTTTCGACGTAAAACGTTTTTTGGAAAATGACTCATTTTCCAAAAAACATTTTCTAGAAAACTGACTCATTTTCCTATGTTTGGTAGTGACCCTAAAAATAGTTGGAAAACATTTTCTAGTGTTTGGTACACACAAAAAAATCATTTTTCAAAATACATTTTTTAGAAAAAGTTTTATGGTGTTTGGTATAAAAAAAAATAAAAAATAAAAAATAAAAAAAATCTCACTACCATAACTCAATACCCCACTGCCTGAAAAGCGAATTAATCTTTATAAAAAAATGAACTAATGCAATTATGCAATATAACAAATTCTTAATATTGTAAAGCTTACCAAAAGATAGTAATGCCAGAGGAACAAAAGTTACATAAAACACACAATATACACAAGGAATATCTTGGGGTCCTGACATAGAAACATTAACCCAAAAAACAATTCCATTGATTAAATTGAATAGCTCAATACATCCAAATGCCAAGCATTCAACAAAACCGGAAGAATATTCTCAGAATTACAAACAAAATAACTTAAAAAAGATGCAAACTTTGCTATAGTGTCTGACTTCCAAATGGTTTCTTCCTCCCTACATATTACAATTTATAACAAGTACCCCATATAAGTATACCCCATATATAGTAGTACATATACCAAGAAAAAAACTAGTGCTCATATAGCTCGTGACCTTCGATCACACTGTCCATAGATCTTTATTCCAAGTTAACTTCAGTTTGATCTCACCGTGCATGCCATAAATGCTCTCTTCCTTAGATGTACCAGCGAGTACAGCAGGGAAGCATGCAGTACCATTAACAATCTCATTGGAAGTACTACTATTCCACAGATGGGCCGAAATTTCGAGAGTAGAGTTCAATTTCACAGCCACTACGGATCTCAACCCACTGGTCCCAGGCATCTTTGTTAATGGTATTACACAACCATCAATCATTGTGTTACAAGAAACCAAGTCTCTTGCTGGCATTTTCTCAAACAACTCCCATGCAACATTAAGCCCATCTTTAGATTGCACATACCCACTAATTGTTGAATTCCAAGAAATCAAATTCTTCTCCTCCACTGGCATACAATCAAACACTTGCCTAGCAATTTCAACAAACCCACATCTTAGATACAACCAAATCACACAATTCTGCAAAAACACAACCAACCCAAATTCCATGTTCTTCAACAGCCCATGAATCTGCATTCCTTCCTTAACCAAACCCACCTGAGAACATGCTTTCAAAATCAAAGAGAAAGTAAACTTGTCCACCCAAATTCTAAAGAAATCTGTCTTTGCGAGGTTATTGAAATTGCTTTGGACTTGGTTTCAAGAGTGAACGCCATTGGCCTTAGTGCTGATGAATTTGAGTCCACGAAGCTCATTCTGAGCACCAGAACGAGTCCAGAGTTGAGCTCGTTCTCTCCCCAGTGCTCAAGCCACCAAAGCCGATCCGTTATGAGTTTCCGTTGCCGCCGCTGTCACATCCGCAGCTGCGAGAGGAGTGCGCTACGCCGACGCGTGTCCATGGCTCCAGGAGAACCTTCTCAGCTTGGCACGAAGCTCCTGAAAGAACAGCTTGGTACAGAAGAGAGAGGCAGAGAGAGAGCAATACAGAAGAGAGAGAGGGCATGATAGAAGAGAAAGAGAGAGATTTTACAGAGAGGCGTGTCCGCGTGAGTCGAGGACCAAGTAGAGAGAGGAAATAAAGATTGTTTTACCGAAAATAAGTCCGTAAAACAAGCTTTAGAAAACTAGGATATTTTTTAATTGAGTTTTCCATTGACAAAAGTTAGTTTTCTTTTGACCATGTTTTCTAATACTACCAAACACCAGAAAATTCGTAAAACATTCCTTAGAAGAAATATCCGAAGCATACTCTTTGCACCACATAGAGGAACTGATCCAGGATGCCGACTCTCATTGGCCATTGCTCTACATTTCTCCTCTCCAAGCAGGAGAATATATGCATTAGAGGCCCGTAGATCTCAGGGCCGCGTATGCCGAAAATTTTAAGTGGCCATTTTTTTATTGTATTTAAATATTAATTAAATATATTTATTTATTTATTTAAAATCTATGTTTCTTACTTTTTGAGATTTAAAATTATTAATTAAAAGCCAACAAAAGAGTGGCGGGAGGAAATGAAGAAGTTTGTGACAGTAAGTATAACTCCTTAAGTGAAGGTGTGAAGCTTAGGAACCAAAAGAACAAAAAGAAGAGCTGAGTAAATAAAAGCCAACCCGATGAAAGGAGAGCAATCGAAAATTCCATTATGGTCTGTTTGGATGGGGTGGATTTGGGCTTATGGATTTGGATTTGAGGGTCCAAATCTAAATTCTTTGTTTGGATGACTTAAAACCATTAGGATTTGGATTTGGGCCAAATCCATCCAGGATTTTAAAGGCCCAAATCCATGGATTTCAAATGACTTCTTAGGGTAGGAATTTCACAAATCCTCCCATTAGATGCCAAGACTCAAAATAAATAAAATATCATTAGAACCTCTAAAATATATCTAAAGGCTCTAAAATGATTAAAATGCCCACAAAATACCAAATGACCAAAAAAAACCTTCTAAAAGACCGAAATAATCCAAAAATCTCCAAAATGACCAAAATACCCACAAAACTACCAACATGATAAAAAAAAAATACTCATGGCCAATATCCTAAAATGACCGAAATAAACTCCAAAAATAAAAAAATGACCAAAATAATCCCCAAAATACACTCAGAACACCTAAAATAACCAAAATACATACGGAACCCCTAAAATGATAAAAATAACCCTGAAAACTTCAAAATGACCAAAATAACCTTAGAAACACCATAATGACTAAAATAATACTGAACTCCTAAAATGACCAAAATAACCTCGAAAACTCCAATATGACCAATATAACCCCAAAAACACCATAATGACCAAAATAACCTTAAAACTCCAAAATTACCAAAATAACTCTAAAAACACCAAAATAACCAAATTAACATCGAACTCCTAAAATAACCAAGATAACCTTGAAAACTCTAATATGACCAAATTAACCCCAGAAAACACCATAATGACTAAAATACACTCAAAACTCCTAAAATGACCAAAATATCAATAAACCACCAAAATAACCCTGAAAACTCCAATGTGACCAAAATTACCCAAGAAACACCATAATGACCAACATGCACACAAAACTCCTAAAATGACAAAAATAACCTCAAAAACTCCAAAATGAACAAAATAACCCCGAAACACAATAATGACCAAAATAATCCCGAAACACAAATATGAACAAAATAACACTGAACCCATAAAATGACCAAAATAACCCCAAAAATTGAAATATGACCAAAATAACCCCGTAAACACCATAATGACCAAAATAACCCCGAAAACTCCAAAATAACCAAAATAATATCAAAACCCTATAATGAACAAGATAACCCTAAAAACTCCAATATAACCAAATTAACCTCAGAAACATCATAATTACCAAAATACACTAGGAACCCCTAAAATGACCAAATAACTCCTAAAAACTACAAAATGACCTTGGAAACACCATAATGACCAAAATAACACTGAACCCCTAAAATGACAAAAATAACCCCCAAAACTCCAAGATGACCAAAATAACACCGGAAATACCATAATAACCAAAATAAACCCGAAACACTCTAATGAACAAAATACACTAAAAAACCCTAAAATAACCCGGAAAATTCCAGAATTACCAAAATAATCCTGGAAACATTATCATAACCAAAATACACTATGAATCTCTAAAATAACCAAGATAACCCCAAAAGCTCCAATATGACCAAAATAATCCCGAAAACTCCATAATGACCAAATACACTTGGAACCTTTAAAATGACCAAAATAACCTCGAAAACTCCAATATATGGTTTTGGTATTTTTTTTTTTTATTAATTATTATTATTATTATTTTCATTTTGGTGATTTTAGAGGTATTTTGATCATTTTAGAGGTTTAAAGGTATTTTGGTTGTTTTAGAGTTTTCAAGGTTATTTTTGTGATTTTAGGGGTATTTTGTTTTTTTCGCGGTATTATGATTATTTTTTAGGTTTTGGGGTTATTTTGGCCATTTTGAAGATTTTAGGGGAATTCTGATCATTTTAGAGGTTTCAAGGATATTTTGATCATTTTAGAGGTTTTGAGGTTATTTTGATGATTTTATGTTTTGGGTCAATTTTAGGTATTTTGGTTATTTTAGAGGTATTTTGATCATTTTAGTGGTTTAGGGGGTATTTTGGTTGTTTTAGAGTTTTGCGGGGTTATTTTGGTGATTTTAGGGGTATTTTGGTCTTTTCGAGGTATTATGATCATTTTTTTAGGTTTTGGGGTTGTTTTGGCCATTTTGAAGATTTTTGGGGTATTCTAGTCATTTTAGAGCTTTCGAGAATATTTTGATCATTTTAAAGGTTTTTGGGTTATTTTGGTCATTTTGATGATTTTATGTTGTGGGTCAATTTTAGGTATTTTCATAATTTTAGAGGTATTTTGATCATTTTAGTGGTTTAGGGGGTATTTTGGTTGTTTTAGAGGTTTTGGGGTTATTTAATGATTTTAGGGGTAATTTGGTTATTTTGGTGTTTGATGGGCATTTTGGCCATTTTTTACTTTTCAGGATTGTTTTGACTATCTTGGTGATTTTAGGGTATTTTGGTCATTTTACAGGTTTTTGGGGATTTTTTTTTTTTTTGTCATTTTAGAAGTTTCGTGGTTATTTTGATCATTTTGGTGATTTTATATATTTGGTCAATTTATAGGTATTTTAGTGATTTTAGAGGCATTTTGATCAAAAAAATAAGTTTAGGGGGGTATTTTGGTTGTTTTAGAGATTTTAATATTATTTTGATGATTTTAGGGATATTTTGGTCATCTTGGTGTTTTTTGGGGTATTTTGGTCATTTTTTACTTTTCGGGGTTGTTTTGAGGATTTTAGTGATTTTAGGTGTATTTTGGTCATTTTTGAGGTTTTGGAGAATTCTTTTATTTATTTTAGAGGTTTTGGGGTTATTTTGGTGATTTTATTATTTTGGTCAATTTATGGATTTCAAAATTCTAAATTTCAAATCCTCCCTTGTATAAGTAGATCCAAACAAGAAATTTTAAAATCAATGGATTTGAAATCAAGGCATTTCAAATCTATTGATTTAAAATCCAAATCTAAATCTAAATCCAAGTATCCAAACGCAGCCTTAGTGACAAAGTTTGGTTGCTATAACCCATTACGTGGTAATATATAAAACTATCCATATATACTTTTAATCATATGAACTATTTAATAAGTCATGTAACTTGTTTAAATAATACACGTGGATGATCTTACGAGTACATAATGGGTTGTACGGAAAGAAAGTTTGCTTATTTCTTTTTTGGCCTTTTGTTTTTAGTTTGAGGGAACAAAAAAAAGGTAGAAGAAAAAATATGACATTAATAGAAGTAGTAAAAAATATGACATATTAATTAAGGAAGTAACAAAAAGTATGATTTCAAATATAATAGAATGATCAAAAAGAATACATGTAGCAGATCCTGACAGTCCGTTGAGGATCTAAAATAACTTTCAAACATTACTATTTTTCCAAATATTTATTTAAAAAGTATTTTTTTCAAGCAAAACTAGACCTTTCTAATTCTTGTTTTTTGAAAAAAAAAAAAAAAAAAAAAAAAAACGGTTTTACCTCGGAGGAATCATTTTGGATTCTCAAAAAAAGTTCAAGGTCGAGCTCAATGTAAGAGAACCCTTTGTAAAATCATTTATTTATCTTGTAACTATTGGGTGACTTGTTGAAGAGAATTTGAAATTGCTCTTTAATTTATTATGTAACAAGCTCTAGTCGAGTAAATTCCTTTCCGGTCAAGTGAGTCTAATGTGTCATGCCAGATTTCAAGTGAAATTACTTGTGTTAGACTTTTTAATGAAGTTAGGCGACATCAGGCTAAACTCTGTATGCTAGGTTAAAAGCACCCACTTGACACTCGACATTTAGTCGAGCGAAATGACCTATCTTGTACCAAAATTAGGATTTTTATCAGCCAAGAAAACCTATTTAAGTGACACCTTATAAGTAGAAAAAGAATCCTAATTTGGTAGGTGAGAAATCCTAGAGATTTTTGAGCGTATGACTAAAGCCCTTATTGCCTAGGGTTTTGACCTCCATAGTTAGGTCTTGAATGGCCTCGCATTATCCTTTCCCATTGGGTATCCATTGAGAGGACTATCATCCAAACACCTCTTCAATCTTGTGAGTATGAGTGTATTGGCTAGGGGTGGCAAAAAAAGCCCAAATCCATTAGCCCACCCAAACTCACTCACTAATTGTCCAACCAAACCCACTTATTTAATAAATGGGCAAATGGGTGCTAGCCCAATTAGACCCAATTGAATTGAGTTTAATTGGGTTTTAATTGGGTTGCTTATCGGACATCTAACAAATTTACCAAAATCCACTTATTGATCATTTTGAGGGTATTTTTGTCATTTTTATGAGCATTTTTATCATTTTAGAAATTTTAAGATATTTTGACCATTTACATACATAAAATAATTGGGTAAATGAGTGGATTGGGTTGGGTATGGACAATACATACTTTATTAAATATGTCTAAATAGGCAATTGGGCTTTTAAGGACCCAACCCATTTATTATCCACCCAAACCCACCCATTTGACACCCCTAGTATTGGCTGAGTGGGAAACCACAAAAGTCACTATATAAAACTTTCAAAGAGAGCTTGAAGTGTATTGGCTTGATCAGTTGGAAACCATAGAGGCTACATCTAAAACCAAAAAGGTCACCATCTAAAACCTTCAATAATGTTAACTTTAAAAATATTCAAAATTTTAAGTTAATTGAATCCCATAACAAGTGTAAATATAATTGTATGAGTAAGATTCAGAAATATAGACATGAGATTTTATTCCAATTTTAAAACCAAACCTAAGAATAGTTATTCCCATTACAACATCTTCTATTCCCAAAAATATGGATAACCCTTCCTAGGGTAATTTCCATTGTGTACTAAACATTCAATGACTTACCTCTTTTAGTCTTTTGTAAAATATTGAACATGATGATTTTTCTCATTCATAATCAATAATATTTATATACAAAGAATTATACTTTAGATAAATCAAGAGTTAAAATACCTAAACATAAGCTATTTACATAGTAATCACAACAATAAAGAGAAAAAATAAAATGCAGCAAATCTTCTGCATATATAAAGAAAAAGAAAATTATGTTTAACTAATGTAGCTAGCAGTGCTGGCTGAACCCTTTGGTGACTTAGGCCATTGCCTAAGGCCCCCCAAAAAATAAAAATAAAATAAAGTATAATCTTTGAAAAAAATAAAAAATAAAAAATCTCAATTATAAACTAATAAAATATTTTGGGGAATGTAAAAAAAAAAAAAAAAATCCCTATAGCTTTAACATTATGACAAACTAAACCATGTGATGGTCCCTCACTCATTGCTTGCCATTTCAAAGTTGTTTCAAAATTTGTGGACACAAAAGTTGACTTTCTCTCTGTTAATAAATTAAAATCTCAATCTTGTTTTACTTTCTTTATCTTCTTTTTATTTTAGATTGTTTAGATTTTTTATGTGTTTTGAAACTCTTATACACATCTATACTCAAAATTATCACCTCACTTAAAAATAAATTCTTTAAAATCTCTTAAAATTAACCTTAGGCCCCAAAATGTATTGAGTCGGCCCTGGCAGAGTAGTACATATCATACTATTGATATATTTCCCTACATTTTCGCAACTTTATAAAACAAAATATTACATACTTTCAAAATCAGGGCTATTTTAGATTGTTACACCATAGAATCATTCTTGGCCATTAAGTTCATGGTGTGACCTTTTTAGACGGCAATGAAGGCATGGACTTCCAACATTGTGAAAGGCTGACAGCAATGAAGATATGGAGTTCCGACATTTTGACAGCAATGAAAATATGGACATGCAACATAGTTGTTGGGAAAGTGCCTCAAATTCCTATGTTGATTAGGAAAAAATTAGTTTCTTAGTGAAGAAGGAAAACTAATTAGGTAATTTCTTGGTTTGCTTGATGTGGAAGAAAAGGTGAGTCCTTGGTGTGGAAGGAAAATATTCCTTGGTGTGGAAGAATTAGTCCTTGGTTGAAAGGAAAGACTTCTTGGTGTGCAAAGAAAGTCATTCCTTATAAGAACTAATGTATTCTGCCCACTAAGTTAATTGAAGTCTTTATAGACTATGTTACCAAGTATTTGGTGGTTAGCCCTAGGGGGTTCTCCCCTATAGGGAGAGAAGAAGAAAGAGCACCTTGAGAAAAATGTATGGAGCCCTGAGGGTTCTCCCCTATAGAGAGAGAAAGAGAAAGGCCCAAGTTAAAGATGGTTTTGGCCTAGGATTCCTCCCTGGGGAGAAGCGAAAGGTTTTGGGTATTCTCTGAGGAGAAAGAGCACCTTGAGAAGAGTGCAAGTTGAAGAAGACTTTGGCCAAGGATTCCTCCCTGCAGGGAGAAGCGAAAGGTTTGGGTATTCTCTGAGGTTTATGGGTTAGCGCACAAATCAAGGAGAATTTGTCGTTTGTATTAATGCAGAGAAGTATCAGATATATTTGGGGTTTCCTCTAGAGAGTTTGTTGAGTGTTAATCCTAGAGAGATATTATTGTATTTGGTGAGACCTCAAGTTAGGCATTAATTGAGAAGAACTATTGTAATTGCTAAGATAAAGTTTTTACGTAAATCTTTGTGTTCTTGTGTGTATTGTCTTGTTATATTTCCGCTCCCACAGGTTTTTGTTTTTTATTCCCAACAATATAGCTTTGGTTGTGGGAGCGATCGGAGAAGACGGAAAGATGTCTGAACCGACTTTGGGTATGTAACGAAGATTATGTTTGGTATAAGTTTGCTACAGGCGCACACAATTCTGAAGAAAAAAAAAATCTTAGTCAAAGAAGGTTTGCTTTATTAAGGTGGAGCTATTCCAGAAGGAATGAAAACTTGATATTACAAGGTGGAGATTGTTGGGAAAGCCTCAAATCTATGTTGATTAGGAAAACTAATTGAGTTTCCTTTGAAGAAGGAAAACAAAATCTTGATGTGGAAGAAAAGGGCTAATTCCTTTGTGGAAGAAAATTCCTTGGTGTGAAAGGAAAGACTTTAGGTCTATTCCTTATTAAAGAACTAATGTATTCCTTGCCCCTAAGTAATAGAATTGAATCTTATAAATAGATGTTACCAAATTTGGTGGTTCAGAGCCCATTCTTGGCCATCTAAGTTGGCAATGGTGTGACCTTTTTAGACGGCTGAGGAGAAAGAATGAAGGCATGGACTTCCAACATTGTGACTGGCTGACAGCAATGAAGATATGGAGTTCCGACATTTTGACAGCAATGAAAATATGGACATGCAACATAGTATCAGCAATGAAGTTATGAACTTCAAACATTCGAAAAGCGCTACAATCAAAAGTGTAGCAAGAGGCATGAGAAGCATACCGCCAAAGAGAACCCCAAAAACTAAACCAAACCAATCCTCTGTTCTATTGCTATTTGGAGTAGGATGCCTTATCTTCCTCACGACTAGCTCGATAATAAAACCGCCTAAGCCTGACGACACGAGGATACAGATTCCCTGAAGTAAACAATGCATCTTATCAAACGAATACGTAGTGAGGGATTCAATTTTTTCTCGAAAGAAAATGTAAATTAACTACTCCCAAAAGTTTCTAGTTATTTTCTCCAGCGAAATTCCAATATTGTTTTCTCTAACGATTCAATTTGTTGAGATTCGTTAGCTAGACATAACAACAATAAATCAATTTTATGATAACAATATAGGAAAACAATCAAGTAGGGTTGTGAGTTTCATTGGGACTCTGGCCCAACTCTGAGTAGCCGCAAGCTTTACGGGAAGAGAATTCACCTTTTTTAACCGTCTTGATAAATTTTATATACAGCTAAACTCTTATATAAATTAATAATATTGGAATTCAAAATACCTCACAGAATTTGCTTCGCTTTTTTATTATTTAATAAACAATATTTTTTTTAATAAATGAGCTTTATATTTTTTATTTGATAGATAGTAGAGTTTTAGTTAAATTCTAGTATCAAATGTGACACTAATAGATAAAATTGGCCAGAAAAAAATAGATTAATAAATAGTAGAGTTTTAGTTGTACTCTTATATTGAATGTGGAATTATAGATAAAATTATGTAGAAGTGGATTAATAGATAGTAGAATATCAATTAAACTCTAATATCAAAAGTGACATTAATAGATAAAATTAGTCTAATAACTTAAAAAACACTTGCTCATATGTAAAATTGTGAGAACTCAAAAATTTATGTGACACAATATTATAAAATTGAACAAAATTTAAATGTCTTCAATTTTATATGGATTAGTACTATTATTATATTATTGATTCGAAGACAAGCATTCATCATCTCCGAAAAACACTTAAAATTATTTATAAAGATTTTGGGGTGTGGGGTGGCTGGTGGCTGTGATGAAATAGAAGTTTGGGCCGAACCAATAGTAAAAGGCCAAATTTGTATACTTTGGATTTGGTCCTCCTGAAGAGTTAGTGAGGAGTGAGGTTGATAGTCAAGGACAAACTTAAGCGGAAGAAGAAGGCGATATTAGAAGTTGGCATGCGAAAGGAAGAAAATGGAGAACAAACCAAGGATGGGAGGAACATTGGAGGAAATGCAGATTAAAAAGGAAAAAAGGTTGTAATTATCACGTCACACGACTTCAAGCAGTTGGCCTCAACTTAATTGGGAATCCATTGTTAGGGATGGTAATGGGGTGGGTTTGGGGTGATCCCATCCCCCGCCGCCACCTCCTCTTTGGCACAAGCTGCTGACAACAATCAATTTACCTGCATCAATTTACAGAAACAATAATCCACAAAAAGATAATAATCTCATAATGATATTATGACTAAATGTTCCAAAAACCACTAAGTTGTAAAACATGAAATTGAAATTACAATCTCATTGTTCAGAAAAATAAAAATATCATAAAATAAACAAGAAGTTCCAAATATCATCTAAATGCAAAACATCAAATTTAAATCACAAATGTTATATTCATGACATACTTTCCAACTAAGATCTTCAACATCATCAAGATCATTGTGAATCTTTTGGCATAGGTGAAGAACCTACAACCAAATGAACAATAAATAAATAAACATCATCAAATATTTAACCTGCAAAAACTAAATAATCTTAATTTAATGAAGAATAAAAATAATCACCTTTAATTTCAAATTACAAATGTTCTAATCCATTTGACACCACTTTCCTCCTCTTTAGATCTTCAACATCATCAAGATGCTTTGGATTGTGAATCTTTTGGCAAGGTGAAGAGAACAATAAATAAATAAACATTATCAAATATTTAAAGCAAAAAATACATCTTTATCTTGATCTGGATAAAAAAAAAAAAAAAAAAATCACCTTTAATTTCAGTCCATAACCAACTCTGTGCACACATCAATGCCTCAATGGTCTTTGGATGGAGTCGGCTACGATGTGGACTTAACAATCTCCCATAGTGCTAAAACAGATTGAAGCAACAGTTGTGAAGGAATTGCTAAAATATCCCTCGAATTTTTTGTAAAGTAGATACTTGATACCATTACTTTTCCACCAAGTCAAAATATAATTATCATTGTCTATGTAAATCACTAATCTATTCAGACTGATATCTCGCCCTAGTAAAATAATTACTATTGCTAGATTTGTGATTTAATTGTACCACTCTCGATTCGAGTCTCGACTAAGCAACCAGCAGTACAGAGGGGCTAAGGTGTGGTAGCGGTAGGTGGTAGTAGCTAGGTTTTTTTAGAGGAGAAAAATTAAACTAATAAGTATTTATATGTATAAACTAAGTAGGGTTAAAATAAAAGAGGTTTTTATTAATATATTATATTCGGGGCGGGTATGGGGCGGGGGAGGATTAGAGTTTTTAAAACATCACCCGCCCCCACCCCATTAATATGTAAAACCTATTCCTAACGGGACGGATCGGATCGGGTATCCACAGGTCGGATGCAAATTGCCATCCCTACCCATTGTACAGAATATATAGGACTAGAAATGGAAACGACGGAAACAGTTTTACATGTTGATAAAACTAGTTACAATTAATTATCACTATTTTTTTGGACATCAATTATATATTTATGGTAAATTTTATTAATATCAAACAGGATCAACCAGACCGTCTGCAAACTTTGCTAACTCAATTGCTGCTCTATTAATGACTTTGGAAGCAGCGAGAAGAACTGTCTAAACGAGAGAGAAGCTGCAGACTTAGCCTCATCTAAAATGTGGCCACTGCTGATAATCTAGGTAACGAAGAAGTTAACATCTAGCTTGTTGATTAAAATCACCCTCAAACTGAACATCCCGGAGCCCCAGATCAGTAGGAAAATGAGTTGCTCAAAGAACAGCCAAAGCTAATTTAGCAGCATTCTGATGGCCAAAACACAACTGTTTCTCACTCAAAGAAGCCATTACATGCCCTCCATGATCTCGTACTAATATATACCCCACTCCCAAGTCCCACCCAAGATTTCCCCAAGCACTGGTCATTAAAATTAATATTCTAGTTTTATTTAACAATTTCATTTCCGAGCACTTAGAAATAAATTGTAAATCTATTTCATTTGAAAACTAAGCGCAGCTTCGTTCAAATTTCAAAGTTCTACAACCCATAAAACAACTAGCACAATATATATAGGAACCAATAAAGCAAATAACGTGGACTACTACGACTTCTACTCCTAAGGAGTAGAACTCATTATTTAAAAGACTAACATAATTAAAGACTAACTAAACAGACTCCATAACAGAATAACATTAAAATAGGAAACTTATTGGCAAATAACGCGCGTGGACTACTACGACTTCTCCTAATGTTTCTAACAATTCTATTCACTTTCAACCTCTTCTGCTTTTTGATCTTCGATCTTGTCAATCCTTTAATCTTCAATTTCATTGCTTTCAACCTGCTTAATTTCGAGGAACTTAGCAAGCTCTTTAAGATTATCATCGACCTCTACGCTTGTCATTAGTTTCTCAGCGACCTCGGCTGGGGTAACCTTTTTGCTCTCTATTATGCCTTCAATTTCTCCATAGAGTTCGTGGGAATCGCCATCCTCAATGCCAAGGTAATTATAGGCCAAGACTTTGAACCCATCTTTAGTGCAATATGACATTTCAATGCGCTTGTCCATTCGACCGGGACGCAACAAGGCAGGGTCAAGCTGATCCTTGTCGTTGGTAGTGAACACAATAATTCGCTCATCGCCACAGCTGGACCACAAGCCGTCAATGAAGTTCAATAGACCCGAAAGAGTGAACTGTGAAATTATAAAACGAAGAAACAAAACATGTGATTAGATTAGCATAAATAATCAACATACACATATATACATTTATTAATTTATGGGTAACATTTAATAATTTAATCATTAAATTTAAGACTACATGCATACTCTAATAACAGGATAAAATATTGGTTTTTTCAAAAATTAATTAATTAAAAAAATAATATATTTAATCATGTAATTAATATTTAACAAAATGCTTATAAAAAAAAAAAAAAAATTAACATGTGTTCCCAAAATTTCAACCCAGCCCGACGTCTGGAAACAGGTGAATTGTGAATTGATAGCTTGGAGTGGACTCTAAAGGTTTCGCGTAGTGCCCTTGTTTTTTAGGACTAAAGTTTACTTTTGATCCCTTAAGTTTAGTATTGTTTTAATTTTAGTCCCCTAAATTTGAATATTCTCATTTGTCTCTTACATTTAAGTCGTTTTCAAATGAGTCATTCCGTTTATATCCATTACTCAACTTCCATTAAATACACTTATACCGTCTAAGTCAACAATTTTAAATATTATTTAATTCATTTAAGTATTTTTTTTAATTAAAAATGAAACATAAAAAAATTAATTACCTTTTCTAATTCAATTCAACATTTTTTTAATTATATTTTTTTTATCATTTTTTTTCTGTTTTTCTCATCTCAATAAAAAAATATTTAATTAAAAGAATACTTAATTGAATTATTTTTTTTAATTTTTTAATTAAAAATATTTAAATAATATTAAAAATTACTGACTTTGATAGCTTAGCTTAGGTAGCATTTAACGGAAGTTGAGTAACAAATATAGATAGAATGACTCATTTAAAAACGACTCAAACGTAAGAGACCTAAATGAAAACTTTTAATGAAGAAGAACTTTCAAAGTTATGAGGCTAAAATGAAAAAAAATAAAATTACCAAACTTAAAGTATCAAAAGTGGGATTTAGTCTATTTTTTAGTTTGGGGAAGGGGGTTCGGGTTGAGGCCCGGTGGTACAAACACTATTTTCAAAATAAATAATGAACAAAACGTGCTTTAAAAGGTAAAGGCTAAAGCACCAAAAATGGATTGAGATCTATCCAGTAATTAGTTCAAAAACTGAAGAGTAAAAAAGTAAAACACCAAAAAAAAAAAAAAATGTTAAAAAGTGTTTTAATCCCATGGTTAAAGTTTACTTTTCAACTTCCAAATCTCATTTCCAAAAACTATACTCAGGTCAATGGAGATTCTAAATTCTTACTAATCGATGTCGCTCCTACTATGAGATCAAGTGCAAAAGACAAGAAAGCATAATTCGTATAGCTTGGGACATGAGATTTTTCACAACTGTGAAAGAGTCGAGAGATGTTGCTCCAAAAGCGATGTTGCCTTATTGGAATTCCCGTTTACCTGCAGGCTGAAACGTTATACCAAAAAAGGAAATGCTATTTTTTTTTCTTCTTCTTTTAGTGTTTTACCCTTTTCATGGTTATTTGGATGAAGCAAGCCACAGAGAGAGCCAGAGAGAGAGAGAAAAAAAAAAAAAAAACGGTTGCAAATGAAATAATTTCACAATAAGTTAATGATAATGGGGCCATATCACCAATTCACCTAAGGCTGAAAGCCTGAAATCGGTCTTCAACCGCAGGATCATGTTGATAATAATGCAAAACGCAATTAAATAATTTTTCCAAGTACATATGCACATAAGACAAATCTTGACTTGCACATAATCTATAATCTCTTGAATTGAAATCCTTTTTAGTTTTATTATTAGCCACAAAAAAATAAAATAAAAAAGATGAGGAGAATCACCTTTCTTTCGTGGGATTTAGGGAATTGAATGCTCCTATCAATATCCTCAATCACCACAATAGAACGATTTTGGGTCTTCAACAAAACCTCCTTCAGGTCAGAATTGCTGTAAATACTTGTGAGCTCCAAATCATAGATATCAAACTTGAGGTAATTAGCCATGGCCGCGATCAAGCTGGATTTACCAGTACCAGGGGGACCGTACAACAAATAACCTCTCTTCCAAGACTTGCCTACTTTCTTATAGAATTCCTTCCTACTCTTAAACCTATCCAAATCATCTTTAATTTCCTCCTTAAGCTTCCGATCCATAGCCAGCGTTTCAAACGTAGCTGGATGATCGAGATCAATGGAAGAACTCCTTCCGTCTGGCGTGTGGTTATACAGCATCACGATCTTCACTTTTTCATTGATGGTGTTGGCTTCTTCCAAAATGTGTGGCAGGTAAGAGTTGAACACCATGTTTACGAATACCTTTTTGAAGGTGAGCTCGTAGAAGCGCTTCTCCTGGTTTCCTGTCCGGGCTTCTTGGCGGACGAAGCGCCACTTCATTTCGACCTTGGGGTCCTCGGGGTTCTTTTGGAACGTGACGACGATCTCTTCCCCATCATCGATGGCCACGGTGAATATCTTTTTTTTGCTTGAGGTCTGGTTGACGCTGACGCGCTTGGTGGAGGAGCCGATATTGATGCGGGGAGGGTCCTCGGTGGCCTCGTAGATCTTGTTCATGAGATAGACCTGGGCGGCGTCGAAGATCTTGTTGGGGGCCTTGTTGTAGGAATCGTGGATGACGAGTGTGAGGGTGGGGGAGGCGAAGAAGGATTGAATGTAGGAACAGATCGACATAATGATGGATTGAATGTAGGACCAGGTCGACATAATGATGCCGGAGAGGATGGTAATGAACATTTGGGAGGCTGTCAAGTAAATTTCTTTCACAAAAAACATTGTCACCGCTGGCTGTGGCTATAGGCCGGGAGACTACTGATAAGCAAGTAGCTAGCTCAGAGGCAGAGCTTAGAAATCCGATTTTAATCTTAATTAGTAGGTTTTAGTTTTACTGATTTCAGATGCTCATACTTTTCGTGGGAACGAGGGTATATTTATAGGGTGGACGTGAGAATAGTGTCCCTCCGCTTCGGCTAGTAAGCATTGGCATCAGCTTTTTAAAAGTAGGTTTTTTGTTTGTTTTTTCTTCGATTTATAATAAGTTAAATTCACATAGTTAGTTATCTCTCCTCAATCTTTCTTGACTTCTTTCTATCAGCGCCTTTTTTTTCCCCTAGTTTCACTTTTTGTCTCAAACTTATTTTTTTGACTTAACGATAGACACACGTACACACTAATCTATTTTGTATAAACTGGGGATTGAACCCACGCCCTTTAGGTGTGGGGATCAAGGGAAGGGGGGTGCACCACTAGGCCAAATGCCTAGTGGGCGTCTCAAACTTATAAATAGCTGAAATATTGCAATTTTATTTTTACTCTCTATCTCCTTTCTAAAGATTACTAGACGGACAAAAAAAAATTACACTTCATTTAAAGCATTTTTTTTACTCTCTCTTGCTAAATGTTCTCATCGCTTTTTTATATAAATAATACTATAAATACAACGTTTTCATAATACTTAACACCTCAACATTATTATGTCCCTAACTTTATTGTTTCAATAAACTTATTCATCCTCCATTCCTTCTTAATCAGTGCAAGCTACTTCGGTTATTAGATTAGATACCAAATTGTTGTTTTTGTGACATGTTCTACACATTGACACATTTCAAATTTTATATGTCGAAGTTCATTTACAATAATATAATAATGAGACACAAGAAAGTTTTGAGTACCAATTTGCAACGAGGAGTCGAGGACATTGAAGTTATGATGAGGTGCAATTTCCAGAGGATTATTAATACAACAATGTTTGACTCTTGACTATAAAGAAAATTCTCGGTTCTTTGATTGATCATTCCAACCAGTCCATAGATACAAATTTTCTGTCATTACATTAGTTTTTTGTATGGTACAGTGAAATATATTATTAAGCATATGGTGAGGTTGAAGGATGCAATGGCATGGCATGCTACTCCAGTTCCGGACTCGACATGCAAAATAAGGACATTAATGGTAATATGAACGTCAACTCCCAGGGTCAAGTGAATAATGAAAGGTGATACTCTTTTTCCACATGATTTGATTGGGCATAAAGGGGTTGAGATTCCATGTAATTGGTATTACATGTAATACCTATTGAGTAATTGAGATTGAAAGTCTTAACCACTTAATAAAAAATTGTTAAAAACTTGAAAAAAAAAAAAAAAAAAAAAAAAAAAAAAAAAAAAAAAAAAACTTATAAGAGGAAAAATAAAAATTGCAGCCAATGTAATACTTTTGAGTATTGCATGGGAATTCGGGTTCGGGCAGAAGGATAGAAACTTCCTTTTAATCTTTGTGTTGCCTTCCTTCCATGCATTGTGAATCGAATCTTAATCCTTTGCGGCCTGGGAGTTATATTTTCTTGGTTTCTTCCATAATTATTACTTTTTCAAAGAGAGAGAATTTCCAAGAAACCTCCGGTACTAAAAATTTCCAAAAGGTGTCTGAAAAAGTAACTATGGAAGTGACTAACCAAGAAAAAGTAACTCCCAAGCAAGATTCATTTCACTATGGAAGGTAGGGAACACAGAGGTCAAAGGGAGCGGCTTGGGTCCAATGCACCAAGCCTTTCCCGAGATGAAAATGAAGTTTCTGTCCTAGTGTCCTAGAAGATCAAACCGTGTGGAAAAGGAGTGTTAATAAGGACATGCAATAATGTCCAATTAAATCATGTGGAAAAAGAGCATCACCTTTCATTATTCACTTGACCCTGGGAGAGTGCACTGGACCCAAGCTTTTCCTGAGATGACAATGAAGTTTATGTCCTAATATCCTGGGCGATCAAACCGTGTGGAAAAGGAGTGTTAATAAGGACATGCAATAATGTCCAATCAAATCATGTGGAAAAAGAGCATCACCTTTCATTATTCACTTGACCCTGGGAGTATACGTTCATATTACATGGGATCTCAACCCCTTATGCCCAATCAAATCATGTGGAAAAAGAGTATCACCTTTCATTATTCACTTAACCCTGGGAGTTGACGTTCATATTACCATTAATGTCCTTATTTTTGTCCTACTGTCCTAGTGTCCTGCACATCATCACCAATAATAATTGTCATTTACATACAACAAAAGAAGGGTAATACCATAATCTGAGCGTCGAAAGAACAGAGCTAAATCATATGAACTAGCTGAAAAACCATGCTGAGAAATGGTGGAGCTAAACTTGGCAAACCAAGCTCGTGGAGCTTGCTTAAAACCATATAGTGCCCGACGTAAGCGACACACTTTGTGAGAAAAGCCTGGAGGATGGGAGAAACCGTGAGGGAGCTGCATGTAAACTTTCTTAGTTAGTTCTCCATTAAGAAAGGCATTCTTTGGCCAATGTCGAGAAGCAAAAACTGCGATAAGTGTACGAACAGATGAGAGGCGAGCCACTAGGGCAAATGTCTCCTCATAGTCAATGCCATACTCTTGAGTGAATCCATTGGCAATGAGACGAGCCTTGTAGGGATCAATAGTACCATCAGATTGAGTCTTAATCTTGTACACCTACTTGCAACCAATAGTAGATTTACTAGCAGGCAAATCAATCAGATCTCAAGTACCTGTCTTAAGCAATGCATTCAATTCTTCTTTCATAACTTGTTGCCATAAAAGGTCAAAGGAGGCCTCACGAAAGGTATGAGGTTCATGTAAGGTGGCAAAGGTAGAAAAGCAGTGAAAGTCACGAAGATGAGAGGGAAAAGTACTTACCCAATGAGTGCGACGGGGCTCAGGAGCAGTAGTGTTGACAGGATTCGCAGCAGGGGCAGAAAGAGGAGACTCGCCGAAGGTAGGATCGGCTGTAGGAGACTCATAAGAGGTGGGATCAGCAGGGGGAGACTCTTCGGAGATGGAATTAACTAACTCAACAAAAGGGGAAGGAATCTCAGGGAAGGGATCAGGTAGAGGATCAGCTTAAGAATCAAAATTACCTGTAGAAAATGAAGGTAAGGAATAGAACATCTTGTGTTCCAAGAATACCACATGCCGAGAGACTCGAAGACGCTTGGCGACTGGATCATAACACCGGTACCCTTTTTCTTCAAGGCCATAGCCAAGAAAACAACATAGCTGGGAGTGGGGTTGAAGTTTAGTGCGCTCATGTGGTTGAAGAAGAACAAAACAGACACAACCAAAAACCTTGAGTAGACTGTAGTTTGGAATTGTGTCAAACAACCGTTCATATGGTGTTGTGTTTTGAACGATAGGTGAAGAATATCGGTTGATGATGTACACTGCAGTGAGAGCAGCTTCACCCCAGAATGAGACAGGAGTGGAGGCTGCATTGGTGAGAGCCCTAACAATATCTAGGATGTGACAGAGTTTACGTTCAGCTCATCCATTTTGTTATGAGGTGCCAACACACGAGCTATGAAAAATAATTCCATAGTGTTTAAGAATAGTAAAAAAATCAGTTTGTTTATATTCTCGTGCATTGTCAAAGCGAAATACCTTAATAGCTTTAAAATACTGAGTCTGAATTATTTTAGCAAAATCACGATATATTGTGAGAACTTCAGAACGATTTTTCATCAAATAAATCCAAGTGTAACGAGAAAAATCATCGACAAAAATAACAAAATATCTTGACCCCCCATTGTAGGAACAGGAGAAGGCCCCATTCATCTGAATGAATAAGATCAAAAGTTGCAGATGCAATGACTCACTATTATTAAAAGGGGAATCAGGTTGTTTGCCAAACTGACATGGCATACAATCAAATAGACTAGAAGAAACTAAACCTAATAGACCCCTAAATACTAAGGTTTGAATATGAGGAAGGGAAACATAACCTAGACGAGAGTGACACAACTCGATGGAGGCAAAAGTAGCAATAACAGGTGCGGAGACTGATGAAGAAGGAAAGTGAAGGGACTTAAGCTCAAACAACCGTCCAACCTTACGCGCGGTTCCAACGAGCTGCCCCGTCCGAGAATCGTGCACAAGACAACCACGAGAAGAAAAGAACAGGTTTAAACCAAGTTCGATTAGTTGGCCAATAGATATAAGATTGAGATGCAGTTTAGGAACACAAAAAATATTAGAGACAGATAAGTTAGGGGTAGAGATGGAGCCGACATGACTAACAGTCATGGCAGAGCCATAAGCAGTGGTAATAGTAGGTAAAACAGGAGGACTATGGGCACTTGTGAGGTGAGGATTGTCCGTCATGTGATTGCAGCAAACAGAATCTAAGAATCATTCAGAAGAGATACCTGTTGTCATAAAAAGAGTAGAATTGGATGCACTGGAAGACCGAGGTTGAACATGACTGAAGAAGGCTTACAGATCTGCTATGCTATAAGTAGATGTAGTCAATGAGACAGGACCAAAAGATGCAGCATTGGATAATGGTATAGACCCAGAGGCAGTCAAGGCTGCAAAGCGCTAAAGAATGCGGGCACTGTTGACACCCCATTTTGCTACCTACATTCTAACCCTCACACAATCTAGGGTTTTCACAAATTAAAATTCTAAAAACGAAAAGTGCAAAACTTGCCTAAATTAGGGTTTTAAATCAACAATATTTTTGATCATCTGATCGACAACTAAAAGTAATCAAACAGATCTTTAAGTTAAGACGATTGAAATGACGTGTCATGTGTTTGAATCAGATCACGTGTGTGAAAATTATATCCAGTTAAAGTTTTAATGAACAAAGTGCATAACAACAAAATGGCATTGGGCACATAAGATTAATCCAAATTAATTATGATTGGTCCATTAATTGGATTAATTTTAATTAATAAGGTGTAAATATCTTATTGGCTCAAAGTATTAAATTATCATGGATTCTAGTACATTGGATAAACTGAACAAGTTAATTGGATAATTGTTGATTAATTAATTAATTAAAACATTTGAATTAAATCATTCAGTGTTTTAAGGAGTTAAGAAGATCACCAATTATCTGTGAATATCTGAAATCAACTGGCAATAATTTGAAATTCAAGTTTTAAACAAACAGATAATATCAAAAACAGTGGTTTTAGGACTCTGATTCATTTTATATAAAAAGGGGAGGAGAGTCATAAAACGAGGGGGCAGCACAGGTAAGGTTGGAAGGTAATCAATGTATCGTTTATTTTATTGCCATTCCCACAGTTTGCTTTAAGGTGATACTAATATTATTTTCCTTTGTTTTCTGTTTTCTTTCTTGAGCATGAGCACACAACCATGGTCAACAAGAGCACAACAACATGAGCACACAACAATGGTCAACAGGTAGCACACAGCAACAACAAAGCCACAACATCTGAAACAATGAGAGTAATCTTAACTTGCTTTCTTAATTATTCTGAATTCCATTTGTTGTTTCCATTGTACTAACATTATTACTGTTTCTCTTTCATGAGCATACAATCATGAGGAGCTTGGAGCAGAGGAGCACACACTATTACACGGGGCAGAGACGTACACAGAATCTGGGTTTCAGCAAACAACTGAAACCACCAAAGATGATCAATCACCCCCCCTTCTCACATCAATTCAGAGACACAAACTCACATATTCCCTCTTACCACCAAAACACCAATCCTACGCACGGGTACACATACAACAACATAATATCACCATTATCAATTCACAAACACAATTCCTACCTTACAAATACAATCCAACCCACATACAGATTTCGTAAAACATCAACCCACAAAAGTTCATAAAAAATCTAGCAACACCATCACCATTCCAAACCCAAAACATCAAATCCACAATACACGGCCTAATCCTACAAAATCCTCAACCAATTGAACCAAAGCCACCTTCACAAATCGGTGACGAAACAACCCCTCAACACCACCATTACCCAATCACACCCCACACGGGTTCATCCAAAAAACCAAAGTCTTTACCCAAAAACCAACCTCCAAACGGCTTCACACAACACCAATCCCACACGGGTTCACCCAAAAAATCAACCCACAACACCATGACTTCAAAACCCACACCATCCTCAAACTCACCTTTCAAAACCATGAGAGGAAGAAGAGAGAGAAGCCGAGAGGGAGAGAGAGAGAGAGAAGAAAAGCCGAGAAAGAGAAAGCCACTGCCGAGGTTGGTGGTGGCGCCGGTGGTGCATGGTTCCAGTGAGAAGCTCGAGGGGCCGACCATGGAAGCTTTGGTCCGATCCAGGTGAGAAAACAGTGAGAGAAAGTGAGATTAGAGAGAGAGAAAAATGAGAAAAGATGAGAGAGGGGGGGAGGCGGCTGAAAAAAATAGAGAAAATAAGAGATGGGTTGGGTCAACCCGACCTGGTCTTTTAGTGAAACCTTACCCACGGGTTGCCTTCTCCTTTAACCCAATAAGCCAATCTCTAAAATCCTCACAACCCAATCCAAAACCCATTTCATTAAGCCCAATCCCAAAATAAATAAAGCCTCACATTCACATTTACACTCAATCCAAGCCCAAAACTAAAACCCAACCAGTCCACACTTCACATAAATTGCGAAAACACCCATAAACTTCCAAAATTACATTTCAACCCCAAAATTCCACAAAATTACATTTTGACTCCAAATTTTCCCAAAATCACATTTCAACCCCAAATTCTCCCGAAATTACATTTTGGCCCCAAATCTCCCAAAAATCACATTTTGACCCCTATGCCATACAAGCATTCCTCTCAAGCTATACAAGCAATTCTTCTCAAGCTATACAAGCAATCTTGAGGTATTCTTTACAAGCCATACAAGCATACAGGTATAAATTCTAGACTGAAATTTATTTACTTGTATTTGATTGTTTTGTTTTATTCTTGAATACCATGCTTATATGACTATAACATGATATTTCACATGAAATAAATTAAACAACAACTTGAACATTAAAATTGGATTTTGATGCAAACATGAGTTTATGTACTTTGACATGATATGAATATTAGCCAAGCTTAATCTAGAAGACCGACGTATGTCGGGTAAAATGGGGTGCAAACACCTTCCCATTTTATAACCAAGCCTCCGAATCTTGAATTGAGGGTTCGTATTACAAAGTGTCTTACAAATAAACTATTTTTCCTTTTACTAGATTGTAACTAGGAAACTCATTTACATGTAATTCTTTCTTTTTACAAATTCAAAGATGAAAAAAGAGGAATTATTTTTAAAGTGGAATTTCTTATTTTGTCCAAATAATTAAAATAAGTGGCGACTCCATTTACATGTACAATCAACCTTCAAATCTAGAGGATTGGTCCATTGTCAGTTGGGTCACATTTTGAGGCCCATTTAACCTTCGGGTCGTGGTTCTCACAGGCACGCATGTTACATCGATCAATAGTGTGACCGCGATTCTTGCAAAAGGCACAGATAAGATAAGAATTCTTCTGATTTGATCGCCTTTTATCATGACCCCTCGGCGGAGCTGAGACAGTGGGATCAACTGATGCTGGGGTGGCAAGAACCGTTGTGTGAGGCTGAGAGGAGCGATGAGATTTCAGACGAGTTTCCTCATGGACCAAATCATTAACAGCTTAATTGACAGTGGGTAGAGGAGAACGATTAAGCAACTGACTGCGTACAGACTCGAAGTCATCAAGAATGCCCATTAAGAACTGATGAAGATGGAGACACTCTCGATGTGTACTGACAAGCTTGGCATCGGAGACGGACCTGATGACTGGCTCAGAAGCAGCTAACTGATCCTAAAGAAACCTCATACGACTGTGGAAAGCAGTGATGTGCTCACCTGGATCCTAGCGCAGCTGATATAAAATAACCATGAGGTGATGTTCTCAAGCACCATTTGATCCAACATATCGAGAAGCAAGCATGTCCCACACATCCTTAGCTGTGTCATAACCCCCAAATTCCATACTAACAGAAGGAGTGGAGGTGTTGCGGAGCCAAGTGATGATCTGATGATTGACATCATCCCAATCTTTGAGTCGAAGTGCAAAGGCATCTTTAGTTTCATCGTTTTTTTGTTTAGGAGGGTGACGTTGCCCAGTCACATAAAGCCACAGCTTGTGACATTTGAGAAAACCACACATACCTTGAGCCCAAAGAGAGTAGTTATCCCTATCAAGAATGATGTGAATGGGTTTAGAAATTTCACTTTGAACCATAACAAAATCTCAACTGCAAAAACAGACCATAAAATGTAATCAGCACGAAAAACTGGGTAAAAAGTACCTGGGTTGCAAAAAGTCAACTCTGAAAAAAGTCAACTGAAAAAGTCAATGCTGGTCAACAGTCAAAGTCAACTATGGTCAATGCTTGAAGTCAACGGTCAATGTTGGTCAAAGTCAACACTGGTCAAAGTCAATGGTCAACGCTGGTCAAAGCCAACGGCCAATAGTCCAAGTCATGGTCAACGATTAAGGCTGGCATGGTAGTGACGTGGTCTAGGGTTGACGTGGCACTCCCAGAGGGTGACATGTGACGTTGTTTGACTGGCTAGCGCATATGGCGTGAAGAAAACGCTTGACGACACCGGAAATTTAGGCGGCGCATGAGGGCGTGTCCGACGTCGGATGAGGTCGATTCTTGCGCAGTTGAGTCGAGCTTTCTAAGATCTTTCCAACGGCTGCGGAGGTGTCGTGATCGGAGTCCGGGAGCGGCAAATCCGAGGGTGGCAGTGTGTCCCTTTGGCAATGAATTAGCTTCTTGGTAGCGCGGCGACCGGATTTCAGATGGGGGCAGTGCCGGAGATAGCTGAGGCAACGAAATAACGCCTAGAGGACTAGAACTGCACAAAATTAGAGCCTTAACTCTGATACCATGTTAAAGACTAAAAGTCTATGTATTGTATTATGTGAATAATATAGTACAAGAGAGAGCCTTTATATAGGCAGAGGTGTGAGTAATGCACAAGTAATAAGAGTGCTCTAAAAGACAATGTATCTACAAGACAATGTATTGGGCCTAAGACCCATTAGGCTTATATTCTAACAAGGAGTATCACGTTGTATTATTTAGTTGACCCCAGGGCCAGGAGTTGACGACCATATTACCATTAATGTATATATCACCAAATACATATAAGCCATGAATATAAATCACGAACCAAAACATCAACTTATAGGAAACCAGAGTATGTTATAACTGTGGAAAAGTAGGACACTACAAGAATAATTGTAGAGTTAAAAATAAAATAAATGAGCTTAGACATAATAAAATAAATAGTAGAAGAATTTAAAAACAAATTTCTACAAATTTTATCTGAAAGAAAGTCATTAGATGATAATTTGTCAGATACCTGTGAAAGTGGAATAAAATTATGCCTGTGGAAATGAAAACATGTGTACCAAATAAAAAATATTGCTAAATCTTTAAAGGGCATAATCTTATTATTATTATTAAAGAATTAGTATCACAGTCTTTGATAAGACTAAATCCATTTCCTATCTATGAGATATTCTGAAAATCTCATGAGTTGAAAGTGTGGTAAATTGAACTTGTAACTGTCAGGTTTACGTCACGCCTCAAACCAATGAGTTCACTATACACACCATGGGGTTAAAGAACAAAATCTTATGCACCACAATCACCGATTCACCCACAACTTTCTCAAGAATGCAGAAGATTGTTTTTATTTTTTGAATAAGTCTTAATCTTATTTCGTGTGTGCATTTAGAAATAACTTTTTACTGATTATTTTATTATATATTTTTTAAAAGTTTATTAAAGTATAATTTTATCTATAGAAAAAAAAAAAAAAAAAAAAAGACTTAAAAAGTTGTACATAAATAAATAAGTTAAGGTACATTTAATACTCTATTAAATGATGTTTTTAATTTTTATACATTTTCCAAAAAATAAAGTCAAACTATGTGCGCATATAAAAAAAATACAGAAAACCAAGATTAATTTGTGCCTGCAAATCAGTCAATTATTATTATTATTTTTTATAACCTTAGGTGTCCCAGCTAGTATTGTAGATGGCCTTGAGGGGACTCGAACTAGTTACCATTGGGGAACACACCCAACCTATCAGGGTTCAAATCAATCAATTATTGACAATTTTTTTTTTTTTTTCATAAAACGTAAATCAATACTCATTATTAAATATTAAATGTACCTTAACATTTGTTAGCAAGAAACATAAATAAATTAAAGGTAAAACTTAGGTACAATTTCATAGGTCAAGTACATTAGGTTCCCCAATTAAATTCAAACACATAGTTAAATTAACCAATGAAACACAAAACAATGTTATCTTTTCTAAGAATATTTAAATTCAATGTATTTGAATTCAACTAGAAACCTATTGTACTTGACCTAAGGAACTGTACCTAAGTTTTATTCATAAATTAAAAAAACCAAACGAAAAAATTGATGACGGACTTTAATTACTGTTATAACTTTTAACTATTAAATTGATATACTGTAATTAATGCTAATGAAAATAGTGTAAAAGAATTATAAAAATAATTTGAATTTTGTTAACAGATGTCCTTAGGGAAATGGTTAATTAGCATTAAATGCATATATTTTACGGGAAATAATTAGCATTAAGGGCACCTGGTATAGACGAAGTGTCACTTGAGTTGGACATTTTTGTTATCTAGTGTCTAAACAATGGAAAATTAAGGTTCATTTAAAGTTTCATTAAATGATATTTTTATACATTAATATAAAAATTAAAAAAAAAAAATCGTATAAAAAATCGCAAGGATTTAATTCAAGTATTCAACCAGCTGCTCCCACTTTTACTGGGAATAAAAATGGTGACGAAGAAGAAAATGAGGCGGAAAGTTCATAGCACGGCAAAAACCGTGTGGAAAAAAGAGTATCAGCTTTTGGAAATTTCCTACAACTACAAGAGCACATGCACATGCACATCCTGTCTGCTGTCTGCTTCTACATAGTCAAAAGATATCTCCTCTCTCTCTGAAGATGTAATTATGGAATTGACTGATCAAGAAAATAATGTAACTCCCTGCAGGCTGCAAAGGAAGATTCAGTTCACAATGCATGGAAGGAAGGCAACACAAAGATTAATAACAGGAAATTTCAGTCCTTCTAGCTGATCAAATCGTACGTGTGGAAAAAGAGTATCACCTTTCATTATTCAGTTGACCCTGGGAGGCTGGGAGTTGACGATTAATGTTGAGAAAATGTATATTCTTTAGATCCATAATTAATCCTCATTCATATATATATATATATATATATATATATATATATATATATATATATATATATATATATATATATATATATATATATATATATATATATATATTAAATTTATAAGCCATATAAATTACGTACAAAATTTCAACTTATAAGAAACAAGTATATATGTGTGAGGGGTATTTTTGTACTTGTGCCACGTGTCGCATCGAGGTTAATGGTGACGTTGGCTAAGCTTTGAAAGGAAAGGGAGTCGAACCCAAAATTCAACCGAGGGCCCAAAAGTTGGCCCAAGGGCTAGTGAGGCAGCTTCCGTACATAGTTGAAGACCGAATCTACCAAAGCCCAATAAGTGTGGATGATGACCAAGAAGGCCTAGTGAAATGATATGATTAATAGAAGCCTACAAACAATAATGAAATAAGGTCTTTCACTATTTCATAAATAAATTGGACTTAGAACATGACAACTTTAATCAAAACACATAAAGTCATTGGTTTCTCATCTCCTGTTGACATCTACTGCAAAGTAAAAGTTACTAATAACGGACTTGTTGAGACTAAAAAAGAGTTTGATTTAGTGGGACAAAGTTAGTCTCATGAAGCATGCATGAAGGTGAGAGAATGAAGTGTTTGGGCCTTTTATGGAGTTAGTTTAACAGTGGGAGGGTATTACGATTTCAACAGGACATTCTAGGGTTTGGGCCCAGACATCTTTTGCAGGGATTTTCTAAGAGAAAATAGAGCCCAGACATCTACTGTAAGGCTCTTTCTGAGAGTTAAGCTCAAATCTTAGTATTTTCAAATTGGACTCGTGTTTAGGGTTAGGGATTGAAGTTTTAAGGTTGAAGATAACCTTAGAACTTCTTGTTTTGGGTTTCTACTAAAGAGTGCTCTAGAGATGGACAACTTAGTCTTCACTTAGAGAAGTCTTTCTCTAATTCTTGTGCTAATTGTCTTGATGATGATTAAAGATTCAATAGGGCCTTTTTATAGAGGTCATTAGGTTAGCTTAAGTTTGCGGGAAATCAGACTTCTGATTTCCCTTAAGCCATTAGACTTCAAAACTTAACCATAAATGGTCTTTTTTCCTTGGGGAGGAGCTCAAGTTATTCCATAAATGGAAATGGGCATGGTCTATCCTAATTTCGGGGCAAGGCCCCCTTCTGCCTTTGAAATGACTGGTCAGAAGCATTTAATGTTTGATGGGTTGGTTTTAGTGAAAGGTTGTGTCAATGCATGCTCTATGGGCTTTGGTTTCCACAAGCTAGCAACCATGCCTCCCAACAAACTCAGCGCCAGCTGATTAGTGGTTACCAAGGCCTTGGGACTTACTCTTCTCCTCCAACCCACACTTCTGTAGTCTCAACAAGAAAGAGGAATAGAACCCTCACGGGTTTGGGCCATGGGGTTACTCCCTTAGTCCTTTTAGGACTGAATCGGGCATGGGCTGTGAGTTCACATCCTATTCCCAAGTCCCCATACGTTTCAGTTGTGTCTGATGGTCCATGGGGTTGTTGCCCAGAAGTCTGCCGCGGGCACAGTGCCGAGATCCATGATTTATGGTAAAATGAAGAGCTACCAAGTAGCTGGTGATGGTAGAGTGGCTCGAAGAGTTTTGAGGAAGAAGAGCTGGCCATTTCTGGTGCGTGTAGAGGGTAGGAGAGCATTGTTCTCCTCTGTCATGGTGAGATAGGGGGTTGTCGTGGGCTCCACTAGTAGCAAATTTTGAGCCACTAACTGGACAGCTAGGCATTCTGACCCCAGAGGCCCACGAACAAGCTGTCCAAGGTTGGGAAGGGGTCTTGGGCCTCTTATGCTTGGGAATGATTTCTTTAATTGAAATGCATATGCTTTAGGCCCAAAACAAAAATAGGGACATGCTTGGGCCAAAGACTCCACACGGGTCCCGTTGGGCTTGCACAAGGCTGAAATGCTCCATAATGGGCCCAAATGGTTAATTTAATATCAAGTGAGGTAATTTTACGGGCTGGGCTTAATGGGTGAGTTTAGAATAGAATCCTTTCAATTAGGCCCAATTAATTATTGGGGCTTTGTTCATATAAGGATCCAAAAAATAGGCACGTACAATATGTTATAAGTGTGGAAGAGTCGGACACTACAAGAATAATTGTAGAGTTAAAAATAAAATAAATGAGCTCACATAATCAAATTAAGTGCATAAGATTTTATTTTATTTTTAAAATTCTACGAATTTTATCTTAGAGAAAATTCATCAGATGATAATTTGTCAGATATTAGTGAAAGTGGAATAAAATTATGCCAATGTGAAAATGAAAACGTCTGTACATGTAAAAGAAGTATCAAACACTTAATAAAAGAAGAAAGAATAATATTTGAATTAATAGATAAAATAGATGAACCAGAAATAAAATTTCAATTCCTAGAGGAACTTGGAGAGCCGGACAAACCCTTAGCGAAAGAAAACAAAATGGATTATAATTATACTAACATATCTAATATCTTTAAAAAGAAAAGAATCCAATAATAATTCAAGATCTTCAATTAGAAATGACTCAAATAAAACAAGAAATTAGAGATTTAAAAACTGAATTTAACATTACAAATGAACAATTAGTTCAAGAAATTTTTGCTTTAAAATATGAAAATTAAAGGAAAATATTAAAAAATTTCAGCCACAAGTAGAAGAAGAACATGAAGATAAAGGTAAATTAATAACTCAAACAACCATTGAAGAAATCAATAATAATGAACTCTTTATTAATTTAATAGACAAAATAATATTTTAAAAATGGTATGCAGGAGTAAAAAAAGTGATAAATTAAAAATATGAATTTCTCACCACAGTTGCATTAATAGATTCTAGTGCAGATTCAAACTGTATACACGAACGAATGATTCCAACAAAGTTTATTGGAAAAACTACTGAAAGATTACACCAAGAGAGTGGAACAAAGTTAACCATTGATTACAAACTTTCAAATACTCATGTATGTAATAATATTGGAATATGTATTAACTACTTTTGTTTTGGTAAAATAAATGACTTCTAGAGTAATATTGGGAAATCCTTTCATAACCTTACTTTATCCTATCAAAGAAGTTTCAGATGAAGGAATTACGACAAAAACTTTAGGACAAAAAGTAACTTTAAATTCATTATGCCACCTATTATAAGTCACAAGACGTCATATATTTGTTAAGAGATATGGCAATTTCTAAAGAAATAAATATAATTTCAAAACATAGAGAAAAACAAGTACTGTTTTTAAAACAAGCTTTAAAGTATAAAAAGAATTCAAGAAAAATTAATTCCTGTGTTACAACAACAAATTAAAAACGTTGAATGAAAATTAAAATCAGAGATTTGTGCGAATTTACCCAATACATTTTGGCATAGAAAGAAACATATTGTACAATGGGTAAAACTTAAGTATAGTTCCTTAGGTCAAGTACATTAAGTTCTTACTTGAATTCAAATACATTAAATTTAAATATTCTTGGAAAAGATAACATTGTTTATATTTCATTGATTAATGCAAGCATGTGTTTGAATTCAATTAGGGAATTTAATGTACTTGACCTAAGGAACTGTACCTAAGTTTTACCCTTGTACAATTACCTTATGAAACGGATTTTAATGAAAGAAATATACCCATAGAAGAAACACCAATTAAAATGAATCAATAATTATTAGAATATTGCAAGAGAAAAATAAAATACAGATTAGATAAAGGATTAATTAGAAAAGGAAGATCACCATGGAGTTGCTTAGCTTTCTATATCAAAAAAATGCAGAACTAGAAAGAGGAGCACCAACATTAGTCATCAATTATAAACCCTTAAACAAAGCTCTAAAATGGATCAAATATCCAATTCCTAATAAAAAATTTAATTTTCGAGAGTTTATATAATGCGTCAATATTTTTCAAATTTGATATGAAATTAAAAGTGGTTTTTGAAAAATTCAAATTGATGAAAAAGATATATATAAAACTATTTTTAATGTCTCTTTTGGACATTTTGAATGGAATCTTCTGCCTTTTAGATTAAAAAAAATTCACCAAGTGAATTTCAAAAAACATAATGAATGATATTTTTACACCTTTCAAAACTTTTCAATTGATTACATTGATGATGTATTGAATTTTTCGAGTCAATTAAAATCAACATTGGGAGCATTTGGATAGATTTATTAATATTATAAAACGTAATGGATTAGTTTGCCTACAAAGACAAAATTAGATTTTTGGGACATAAAATTTACCATGGAACTATAACCCCAATAGAAAGATCAATTCAATTTGTTGATAAACTTCCAAATGAAATAAGAGATAAAAATCAACTTCAAAGATTCTTAATTAGGAAGTTTAAATTATGTGTCAGACTACTACAAAGACCTTAGGAAAATTTGTAGACCTTTACTTGAAAGGTTAAAAAAAAAAAAAAATCTCATCCTCTTTGGTCTAGTAATCATTCTGAGATTTTCAAGAAAATAAAAAATCATGTCAAAATTCTCCCATGTTTAGGTCTTCTTTCCCCGGATTCATTCGAAGTTGTTGAAACGGATGTTTTTGAGCTTGGCTATAAAGGCATTCTGAAACAAAAAGTTACAGATTCAAAAAATAGCAAATTGTCTGTTTTCATTCAAGTGTATGGAATGTTGCAAAACAAAATTTTAGTACAATTAAAAAAGAGATTTTAAAAATTGTTTTATGTATATATTTCGAAATTTCAAAATGACCTTTTAAATTAAAATCTTTTGGTAAAGAGAATTAAATTGTATTTCTGATTTTTAAGCAACATACATATATATATATATAACACTATTATAAATTGAAATTTCATCATATTAATTTTTTTCTGAATTGATAGATCAACAGGATTGAAATCGTTAGATACATTTGTCAATATTATTTTAAAAAATAAAAATAAAAATGAGGGTTAGCTAGTTGTATCACCTACAAAGATAAAATTATTACAAGTTAAAATCAGATTTTTAGGACATAATATTTACCAAGGAACTATAATTCCTATTGAGAGATCAATTCAATTTCCCAATAAATTTCCATATGAAATAAAAAACAAAATTTAACTTCAAAGGTTTTTAAAAAGTTTAAATTATGTATCAAATTATTATGAAAACCTTAGAAAGTATGCAAACCTTTGTTCCAAAGATAACATAAAATCCTCCTCCTTGGTCTTGTCAGCATACTTATATTGTCAAGAATTTTTTTTTGTTTGTAAAAAGCGTTAAATTCCTTCCTTATCTAAGTCTTCCTTCTCTAGATTCTTTTAAAATTGTTGACACTTGACACTAATGACTCTGAGTTTGGTTGTAGAAGTATTCTTAAACAGAAAGTACCAAATTCAAAAAATGAGCAGATTTTTCGTTTTTGTTCGGATGACTGGAATGTTGCACAACAAAATTTAGTACAATAAGAAAAAGATTTTATCAATTTTTTGTATGTATTTCAAATTTTTAACCTACAACATATTAAATTTCTATTCCTTTTATTTATTTTTTATTTTAAAAATATGGATGTGGGTTCCAAATTTTTTATTATTGATTTTTATTTTTGGGTTTGAATTCTCTATGGATTGAGATATAATTATCATCTTTTTATTTGATAAGATAAAAGTTCAAGGAATTAGAGCATGTTGAAAGTTTTAGCTACCTTTGGTGTTCATTAATTCCATTTGCTTGTATGTGTGTATCAAATTCACTTTCATGGACATCACTATTTCCACCAATTAACGAGAGACTTATTATCACTTATCACTTCTCATGCTAATAAGTAATAAATTCATTTCCATAGTACTTAAGTTGGTGAAATTGTTTGGCCACTCAATTTATGCAAAACTTTTATATATATACCGTGCTATTCATGACATCCTTTCCACACACACAAAACAAAACAAAACAAAAAATATTACGCACGTGAAATGAAACATATGCATACCTTACTTCTAAGTTCTAAATCATTATAGGAACCGAAGAATCACATAGTACCATTTGAAAATAATGACCAACGGTATTAGCAAACTTTGGTAACGATCCATCGTCTGAGGTGGGAGTGGGAGTAGGAGCCGGAGTGAAATTGTTTTTGCCAAAGAGGGCTGGTGGTGGCAACATTTATGGAAGTAACAACATTTCCTGAATGCTTCATTGCAAACAGAAGCAAGAGGAGAAAGAAGAATTCCAGCATGAAGGAAGCGAAGCAAAGAACGATTAATAATTTGCACCATGTTGCTATCTGGCTCAGGATGTACTATCTCCATCACAGCTAGCCAGATTAACCGACCACCAACGAGGCACTCCATTATGAAAGAAGTTATAGAAACTATAATAGCCATTCTCGCAAGAAACATATCTATAATCTCAATCATGATTGCTCAATTGCCTGTAGTTTGGAACTGGATTTTCCTTTATAATTAAGAAAATGTAAAAGTTTAAGACTTAGCTTAACTTCTCAAACACATGCAGTAGTTTCTACTAGTACTTTTTTTTGGGGGGGGGGGGAAATATCAATAAAATAGCTTAGGATAGCGAAGCATACCGGAGCTTTGTGATAACAGTTGAGAAATTATCAAGGAAGGAGGGTTGAGACTCTCACAGTTTGAATAACATTGACGTCCAAGACACGTACATACTTCTCTTAGCGATGATCACAATGCTTTACACGATGAGAGTTCACCTATATGTTTCACCGTCATTAATAAATTAGTTTATCTCTTTGTAAAATGAGACAAGAGTTTCATTATATCGGATTAAGACTTTAATTTTCTTTAGAGATTAGGGGGGGCAAAATGAAGTGGAAGTTTGGCATCTATATAGCCATGAAAAATAAAATAAAAGACAAACCACTAAATTTGAACAGTCCTTGTCTAAACAAGGTAAAAATACTTGTTTCACAATTTTCACACGTATTTTGGGGTATTTTATCAAAGTAGTTACTTGAAAACGATGGCGAAAAGCCCGTTTCCTTGGATCAAGTATTAAAATTCAGTTTGCAATTTGAAGAATTGCACAGATCTAGAGCTTGCAACAATTAATATGAGAGACAAAATTTAAAAGTCACTACAATCTAAAGTCATTGCAAAGATGGTCAGAAGAGTGAGAAAATCCCGTAGAGTTTGCAATAAAGAATCTTTGCGGAATTGCAAAGATCTTAGAGCTTGCAACAAGCCAATGACCTTACAGACAATTTATAAGAATAATTGCAAAGATCGTATAAATCCGGTTGGAATTTTTAAGAGACCTGAATCTAAGGTGGGATTTAAGTTTAACCAATATGGTTGCTTTGGATATTGATACCTACGTCTCTTATGTCATGTAGGTCCACGAGCTGCCTGCCCCTAACAAGCCCAATTTACTTCGGCATTTTAAAATCTATGGGTCGAGGCCACGGACAAGGCCTTTAAGTCTATACATTTTGTATGATGTGTTTTAGGAAAAGCATGAACAGAAATGGATAATATAAATGAAGAAATTCTAAGATCAGGAAACTTTTAACATTATTTGAAGAATAATTTTTAAATTTTAATTTAAATTTTAATCTATGTACAAATAGGAGAATGTTAAGGAATTCCACATTGATTAGATATGAGAGTTATGTTAGTAGTCCTATGTACAAATAGGACACCTCATAACACATTGTAATCATCCAAATTATATCATACAGAAAATATAATAAAGATGTAGCCTATTGGCTACATCATATGGACGTAGGCTCATATAGCCGAACCACTTGAAATTAAAACGGAGAAAACTCCGATTGGATTACATCTTTAAGAAAAGGAGGAACATCCTCCAACCAAACTAAAAAATCAAGAGTTAAAATACCTAAACATAAGCTATTTACATAGTTATCACAACAATAAAGTGAAAAAATAAAATCGGCAGCAAATCTTCTGCATAGATAAAGATAAAGAAAACTATGTTTAACTAATGTAGCTAAAAAAATAAATAAATTAGAATCTGTTCATCTAATCATCTGAAATGTAATTAACTTGTTAAGATAAAGTACATATCATACTATTGATATATGTTCCCTGAACCGAATGTAACATAATCGCAATTCTTATAATTATTAAAACAAAATATTACATATAGATCCATTTCAAAATCAGGGCCAATTGTAATTCCGGACTTTAGGTTACACCATCGATGAATCATTCTTGGCCATCTAAGTTGGCAAAGGTGTGACCTTTTTAGACGGCGATGAAGGCATGGACTTCCAACATTGTGACAGCAATGAAGATATGGAGTTCCAACATTTTGACAGCAATGAAAATATGGTCATGCAACATAGTATCAGCAATGAAGTTATGAACTTCAAACATTCGAAAAGCGCTACAATCAAAAGTATAGCAAGAGGCATGAGAAGCATACCGCCAAAAAGAACCCCAAAAACCAGACCAAACCAATCCTCTGTTCTATTGCTATTTGGAGTAGGATGCATTATCTTCCTCACGACTAGCTCGATAATAAAACCGCCTAAGCCTGACGACACGAGGATACAGATTCCCTGAAGTAAACAATGCATCTTATCAAACGAATAGTAGTGAGGGATTCAATTTTTTCTCGAAAGAAAACATTGTAAATCAACTACTCCCAAAAGTTTCTAGTTATTTTCTCCAGAGAAATTCTGATATTATTTTCTCTAACAATTCAATTTGTTGTGATTCGTTAGCTAGACATTACACCAAGAAATCAATTTTATGATAACACTATAGGAAATTTATTTTTATAGATAGTAGAGTTTTATTGTTAAAATCACATTTTATACTACACTTCAACTAAAACTCTACTATCTATTAATCTTCCTAATAGAAAACGTAGAGCTAGTCACCTATTTTCTTTCGAGTATTAACAATAAAATTAGGCATAATTTAATTAATAGACAGTAGACTCTTAGTTAAACTCTATTATCAAATGTGATGTTAATAGATAAAATTGGTCAGAAACTAGTAGATTAATAAAATTGGTCCTCCATTGATAGTAAACAAACTAATGCAAACTTAGAAGAAATATCGGAAGCATACTCTCTGCACCACATAGAGGAACTGATCCAGGATGCCGACTCTCATTGGCCATTGCTCTACATTTCTCCTCTCCAAGCAGGAGAAGATATGCATTAGAGGCCCCTAGATCTCACCGCAGATTGTGAAGGTCTTTTGATGAATACCGAAGAATCCTTTCGACACTCAGGGCCGCGTATGCCGAAAATTTTAAGTGGCCATTTTTTTATTGTATTTAAATATTAATTAAATATATTTATTATTTTTTTTTTCTATTTAAAATCTATGTTTCTTACTTTTTGAGATTTAAAATTATTAATTAAAAGCCAACAAAAGAGTGGCGGAAGGAAATGAAGAAGTTTGTAACAGTAAGTATAACTCCGTAAGTGAAGGTGTGAAGCTTAGGAACCAAAAGAACAAAAAGAAGAGTTGAGTAAATAAAAGCCAACCCGATCAAAGGAGAGCAATCGAAAAGTTCGTTAGTGATAAAGTTTGGTTACTATAACCCACTACGTGGTAATATATAAAACTATCCACATATACTTTTAGTCATATGAATTATTTAATAAGCCATGTGACTTGTTTAAATAATACACGTAGATGATTTTACGAGTACATAATGGGTTGTACGGAGAGAAAGTTTGCTTATTTCTTTTTTGGCCTTTTGTTTTTAGAGATAGTCTATGTCTCTCTTGGCAACTTTGAACTTTTAGGTAATGAAACGTTTTTCAATAAGAATTTATTTTTGGAAAACTCTTAATTTTGATTTTTAAGTAATTATTTTTATTTTTTTAGACACCAATTATTATTTCTTTACGATAAAGGTCATATATTTTATTAGGGTAAATTATATTGACACTCATTTCTTTTTGGGAAACTAGACTTGCTATATCATATTTTGAAAAAATGACACTCTACTCCTAAATTTATAAAATAATTAATACTCCCCCCTTTCTTCTTTTCTCACTTGTTTCGTTATTGTTGTGGCTATGCTTGATTTCTTCTTTGGAGGCAACTGACAAAAAAGAAATGTAGCTTCGGTAGATGAGTCTAAGCTCTAATGATGGAATGGTGGGTTTGATAGCTTTTATTAATTGTGAATGAGACTAGGCAGACATTATACCATTTAAACTAGGCAGACATTATCTTATATAAAAAAAAAAATATATAGTTTTCCTACAACTCGGTTTGGAAGAATCCTCCTCAAACCCACTACGTGGTAAGTAAATAGACCATCCACATGCACTTTTAGTCACATGACTTTTTTAATGAGTCATGTGATTTTTTCAAATAATACATGTAAGTAGTCTATTTAATTGACACGTAGTGGATTGAAGGAAAATTCCTCCAAACCGAGTTGGAGGAAAACTATGTCCAATAAAAAATAGGAAGACATTATACACTAGCCTAGGATTGTGAATTAGTATTATTTGATTTTGCAATTAGTATCAATTGAAAATAATATGTTAGAGAAAATTGATTATAAAGTTTGATTAATAATTTTGTATCTAAAAGAGTAAGAAAAATTAAATTTCAGTAAAAGAATGTTCATAAATATTAATTTAATTTAGCATTGAATGGTCAAAGGGTCTCAATTTAAGAATTAATTTGAAGCTCCTAAAATGATTGGGCCAACTTTGACCATGTACTAATCACATGTCTAATTGAATTAAACCTCATGCGTTAAAAAATAATTTATTCCTTTTCCATACGACATAAGTTAACTGGACTGTTTACAAAAAATATAAAGTAATCTTGAAACAGAGGTGAGCTTCATGATCAGCAACATTTCTTAAGAGTTAAGACTATAGATATCGTCAATGTCGTGGATGGTACTGGCCCCAAGGTGATGTTAGAGGTTAGAGCCATACACAATAGTGGGTCTTCAGTCCTCACGCAATTTATCACTTGACTTAGTCTTTGACCATCCATTCAACTTGACAACCAACTACAACAGATTTGTTTGGGGTAGGCGTATATGCATTATGAACTTCGCAAGAATTATATAAAACAGTTTGAAAACGAAACAAAGGTTAATGAATTTACACTCAATTTATTCTTGAACGTAACAAAGTATATCTCATTAATGAATAGTAAGTATGAAGAGAGAGACTATGTCAAGTAAATGTTATATATATATAATAAACAATAGGGGGAAAATTACATTTTACCAACATGTGGTTTGACCGGATTGAGATCCATGCAATTAGTATTGCATGCAATACCAATTGAGTGGTTGAGATTGAAAGTTAACTTCTTAACTTTCAATCTCAACCACTTAATAAAAAATTGTTAAAAAATTCAAAAAGCAAAAAATGAAAAAGTTAGAGAAATTGTGAGAAGGAAAAAGGAATTGAATGATCCATGCAATACTTTTTGAGCATTGCATGGGATCTCAATCCGGTTTGACCCATTTAAAGTTATCTATCCGTAGTTTAAAAACTGACACTTTGTCCACCTGAAGTATTGTTCGTTTACTATCGTTACCCACTGCCGTTAAAAAAAAAAAAAAATTGTAACAAAAAAAAAAACTTAACAAAACCAGTCGATACTCTCTCACGCTCGATGTCCTCACGGAAGCAACCCACCCAATCCAATCAGTCCTCATGCGATCTCCTCTTCCCACCAGACGTTTAGCCTCTCTTCCCTCTCACGCTTGATCTCCTCACTAGAACAAATACCATGGCCGAATTTTCTCTCTCATTCATTGCATAGACCTGAACCCATCAAGATCTAATTTGGAGCTTGGAGTGGAGCTCAACGATATTTAAACTTGCCCGTGGGTTCTAGTTAGCTTTTATTAATTGTGAATGAGACAAAATGGAATCGAACTAATTTTTTTTTTTTTTAATTAAACAATCGAACTAATTGTTGATGCCCATTAGTCCATTACTACATTAGTCATGTCTTGTGGGAAAGACCCATGGAACTAATAATCAAACTATATAGCCCATTTAGAAGGGGGAAAAAAAAGCATACATTTTAAATCTAATTTTTATATAATTAATTTATACTATACCATTTAAACTAGGAAGACATTATCTTATTAAAAAAAAAAATAAAATAAATGACTTCTAGAGTAATATTGGGAAATCCTTTCATAACCTTACTTTATCCTATCAAAGAGGTTTCAGATGAAGGAACTACCACAAGAAGTTTAGGACAAAAAGTAACTTTTAAATTCATTATGCCACCTATATATGACAAGAGACGTCATAAATTTGTTAAGAGATATGGCAATTTCTAAAGAAATAAATATAATCTCAAAACATAGAGAAAAACAAGTACTGTTTTTAAAACAAGATTTAAAGTATAAAAGAACTAAAGAACAATTAAAAATCAATTCTTGTGTTACAACAAAAAAATGAAAACTTTGAAAGTTTATATGAAAATTAAAATCAGAGATATGTGCAAATTTACCCAATACCTTTTGGTATAGAAAGAAACATAGTGTACAAAATCACCTTATGAAACGGATTTTAATGAAAGAAATATACTCACAAAAGATAGACCAATTAAAATTAATCAAGAATATTATTAGAATATTGCAAGAAAAAAAATAAAAGATTTATTGGATAAAGGATTAATCAGAAAGGCAAATCATCATGGAGTTGCTCAGCTTTCTATGTCAAAACAAATGCAGAACTAGAAAGAGCACCAACACTAGAAAGACGGTTTTTGCATATAGGATTCGAAATAAAGAATTCTACTTAAAGACTGAGGTGGCCCGTATTGATGATAAGTGATAAGCTGACAAAATTAGGAAATATATGATTCAAAATAAATATTTACACTGAAAAATTGGGATGGCTCCTATTGATGAAAAGTTGAGGAAGAGTTGCTTGAGATGTTTGGGTCATATTCAAATGAGAGATTAATGCATGGGTGAGAAAGAATAAGTTGATTTAGGTTGAGGGAACGAAAAAAAGGTAGAAGAAAAAATATGACATTAATAGAAGTAGTAAAAAATATGACATGTTAATTAAGGAAGTAACAAAAAATATGATTTCAAATACAATAGAATGACTGAAAAGAATACATGTAGCCGATCCTGATGGTCCGTTGAGGATCTAAAATAACTTTCAAACATTACTATTTTTCCAAATATTTATTTAAAAAGTATTTTTTTTAAGCAAAACCAGACCTTTCTAATTCTTGTTGTCCGTTTTTTATTTAAAATAAAATAAAAATAAAAAAACAGTTTTACCTTGGAGGAATCATTCTGGATTCTCAAAAAAAGTTCAAGGTCAAAGCTCAATGTAGAGAACCCTTTGTAAAAACATTTATTTATCTTGTAACTATTGGGTGACTTGTTGAAGAGAATTTGAAATTACTCTTTAATTTATTATGTAATAAGCTCCAATCGAGTAAATTCCTTTTCGGTCAAGTGAGTCTAACGTGTCATGCCAGATTTCAAGTGAAATTACTTGTGTCAGTACTTTTTAATGAAGTTAGGCAACATCAGGCTAAACTCTGTATGCTAGGTTAAAAGCACCCACTTGACACTCGACATTCAGTCGAGCGAAATGACTTATCTTGTACCAAAATTAGGATTTTTATCAGCCAACAAAACCTATTTAAGTGACACCTTATAAGTAGAAAAAGAATCCTAATTTGGTAGGTGAGAAATCTTAGAGATTTTTTAGCGTATGACTAAAGCCCTTATTGCCTAGGGTTTTGACCTCCATAGTTAGGTCTTGAATGGCCTCGCATTATCCTTTCCCATTGGGTATTCATTGAGAGGACTATCATCCATACACCTCTTCAATCTTGTGAGTATGAGTGTATTGGCTAGGGGTGGCAAAAAAAGCCCAAACCCATTAGCCCACCCAAACCTACTTACTAATTGCCCAACCAAACTCACTTATTTAATAAATGGGCAAATGGATGCTAGCCCAATTAGACCCAATTATGTTGAGTTTAATTGGGTTGCTTATTGGGCATCTAACAAATTTACTCAAATCCACTTATTGATCATTTGAGGGTATTTTTGTTATTTTTATGGGCATTTTTATCATTTTAGAAGTTGTAAGATATTTTGACCATTTATATATATAAAATAATTGGGTAAATGAGTGGGTTGGGTTTTAATAGGTTGGGTTGGTTATGGACAATACATACTTTGTTAAATGAGTCTAAATAGGCAATTAGGTTTTTAAGGACCTAACTCATTTATTATCTACCTAAATCCACCCATTTGACACCCCTAGTATTGGCTGAGTGGGAAACCATAAAAGTCACTATATAAAACTTTCAAAGAGAGCTTGAAGTGTATTGGCTTGATCAGTTGGAAACCATAGAGGCTACATCTAAAACCAAAAAGGTCACCATCTAAAACCTTCAATAATGTTAACTTTAAAAATATTCAAAATTTAAAGTTAATTGAATCCCATAACAAGTGTAAATATAATTGTATGAGTAAGATTCAGAAATATAGACATGAGATTTTATTCCAATTTTACAACCAAACCTAAGAATAGTTATTCCCATTACAACATCTTCTATTCCCAAAAATATGGATTACCCTTCCTAGGGTAATTTCCATTGTGTACTAAACATTCAATGACTTACCTCTTTTAGTCTTTTGTAAAATGTTGAACATGATGATTTTTCTCATTCATAATCAATAAAATTTATATACAAAGAATTATACTTTAGATAAATCAAGAGTTAAAATACCTAAACATAAGCTATTTACATAGTAATCACTACAATAAAGAGAAAAAATAAAATGCAGCAAATCTTCTGCATATATAAAGAAAAAGAAAATTATGTTTAACTAATGTAGCTAGCAGTGCAGGCTAAACCCTTTAGTGACTTAGGACATTGCCTAAGGCCCCCAAGTGGAACAAGGCCCCCAAAAAAATAAAAATGAAATAAAGTATAATCTTTGAAAAATAAAAAGTAAAAAATCTCAATTATAAACTAATAAAATATTTTGGGGAATGTAAAAAAAAAAAAAAAAAAATCCCTATAGCTTTAACATTATGACAATTATGACAAACTATACCATGTGATGGTCCCTCACTCATTGCTTGTCATTTCAAAGTTGTTCCAAATTTGTGGCACAAAAATTGTGTCCCTTAACTTTCTCTCTAGTTAATAAATTAAAAAATATTTTAGATTGTTTAGATTTTTTCATATGCGTTCTAAAACTCCTATACACACCTATACTCAAAATTATCGCCTCACTTAAAATATGAATTATTCTTCCTCAATAAGGTCTCACTTAAAATTATCGCTTTAGGCCCTAAAATGTATTGAGCCGGCCCTAGTAGCTAGAATAAGAAACGTAAAAAAAAATTTAGAATCTGTTCAACTAATCATTAGAAATGTAATTAACTTGCTAAGATAAAGTACATATCATACTATTGATATATGTTCCCTGAACCGAATGTAACATAATCGCAATTCTAATAATTATTAAAACAAAATATTACATAGATCCATTTCAAAATCAGGGCTAATTGTAATTCCAGACTTTAGGTTACACCATCGATGAATCATTCTTGGCCATCTAAGTTGGCAACGGTGTGACCTTTTTAGACGGCAATGAAGGCATGGACTTCCAACATTGTGACAGGCTGACAGCAATGAAGATATGCAGTTCCAACATTTTGACAGCAATGAAAATATGGACATGCAACATAGTATCAGCAATGAAGTTATGAACTTCAAACATTCGAAAAGCGCTACAATCAAAAGTGTAGCAAGAGGCATGAGAAGCATACCGCCAAAGAGAACCCCAAAAACTAAACCAAACCAATCCTCTGTTCTATTGCTATTTGGAGTAGGATGCATTATCTTCCTCACGACTAGCTCGATAATAAAACCGCTTAAGCCTGACGACACGAGGATACAGATTCCCTGAAGTAAACAATGCATCTTATCAAACGAATACGTAGTGAGGGATTCAATTTTTTCTAGAAAGAAAATGTAAATTAACTTCTCCCAAAAGTTTCTAGTTATTTTCTCCAGCAAATTTCCAATATTGTTTTCTCTAACGATTCAATTTGTTGAGATTCGTTAGCTAGACATAACAACAATAAATCAATTTTATGATAACAATATAGGAAAACAATCAAGTAGGGTTGTGAGTTTCATTGGGACTCTGGCCCAACTCTGAGTAGCCGCAAGCTTTACGGGAAGAGAATTCACCTATTTTTACCGTCTTGATAAATTTTATATACAGCTAAACTCTTATATAAATTAATAATATTGGAATTCAAAATACCTCACAGAATTTGCTTCGCTTTTTTATTATTTAATAAACAATATTTTTTTTAATAAATGAGCTTTATATTTTTTATTTGATAGATAGTAGAGTTTTAGTTAAATTCTAGTATCAAATGTGACGTTTGGGTTGACGGTGGCTTGGGTTTTGGTCTCGGCTAGCCGTGGGTATGGGTTGCCGTGGGTTTGCCGTGGGTATGGGTTGGCGTTTGGGTTGACGGTGGCTTGGGTTTTGGTCTATGGTGGTGGAGCCGTGGGTATGGGTTGCCGTGGGTTTGCCGTGGTATGGGTTGCCGTGGGTCTTGGCCAGTGAAGAAAATAGAAATGAGGAGAGAGAAAAGAAAAATGAAGAGAGAGAAAAAAAGAAAAAAATAGAAAATATTATTTTAATTAAAGACAAAATAAATAGTAGAGTTTTAGTTGTCCTCTTATATTGAATGTGGAATTATAGATAAAATTATGTAGAAGTGGATTAATAGCAGGGGCGGAGCCAGGAATTTTTTTATGGGGGGGCTAAAAGAGAGCACAAAAGAGTAGTGATTTTTTCTGTTCAAAACTGGTCCGGCTGAAGCTATTTTTAAGAGCGGCAAGACTAAACTTCCAAAGGAAGCTTAGCAAGCTCAAACGGGTCCAAGGAGACAAAACATTAAATTTTTGTGGCTGATGGGATTGGCATGAGAACCATAGAAGACTTTCTTTTGTTTTATTCTTCTTTCCAATGCTGACACAACTTTCTCTCTCTTTGTTTTTGTTTTTCAAGACCACTTACACAGGTAAGAAAAGGCATGGGCATAAAAGGAACACAGGGTCCGTTTGGGAAAGTTGTTTGAAAAAGAGCGTTTTTAAAAATAGCGATTTTAAAATGAACGTTTTGGAATCACGATTTTGAAAATCAAATTTAAGCGTTTGGTAAAATTGTGAAAAAGTGCGGTTTCTGTTAATTGAGCGTTTGGATAATTTTAGTTTAAAACTGCTGTTTCTGGTACAAATGACTAAAAATGACTTAACTATACTGTTAAGGTTACCTTACCATTTTTTTTTATTAAAAAAAAAAAATACAATCAAAATTTCAAAGTGTTTCAATAAAATTATAATGAAGTTAGTTATAAAGTCATACACATCAATACATTAAATAAATTAAAAAAAAATGCATTAAAAATGTTCACAACCAATAATATCCATATGTTTCATCAAAAAATAATATCTATATGAATTAATACGTTAAACCCAAAAAATTCCAACCAATACATAAGAAAATAGTCCTCAGTGTGTGGGGATCTTTTGATTTGTTAAATGGTACTCATTGTGTTGATGAGCTTTGTAACAGGGACTGGGGTTTGGGTTCTACCCCCTGCTCCCTTAATTTCTCTTCTTTAATGATATTGCTAATTATTATATATATATATATATATATATATATATATATATATACAGGGACATCGAACATTTGTGGGCCAAAACCACATCTCCAGATGGAAGCTCACCACTATTTTCCAGGATATAAAGAACATCCAGCACCATCATCAACTCAAGCTCACTGTAAAGGCAACTCCACTGCAAGTCATCAAAGACCTCAAGTCTATGGCCCTCACAGCTTTTACAACTTTTACTGATGTGTATTATAAGCACCCAATGTTTAGCAACTCTACTTCCACATGACGTCTTGTGCGTCTTGTTTTTTCTTTTTTCTCTGTATATATATATATATATTTATTTTAATTCCTCTTACCTCCACTACACTACCACACGTGCACCACTCCTCACCACTTGATTTTTTTCTTTCTATTCGGTCCCATCATCCAGAACCTTCCCCCCTCCCCCACTTTACTTTTCTTCTTTTTCTTATTTTCATTGAACAGAAACCTCTCCCAACCCAGATTTGAACTGCCGCAACAATCCAACCCAATCCACTCTTCTTCTTTCTCATCTTCAACACATCCATCACCACAACCATCCTCTACAAGTCACAACGCAGTAAAGAACAACAAGGATGCACAACGAAGGAGGGGGGCTGGTTATTATTTTTTGGGGGGCTGAACTTTAATTGCCATATACTCTATCAAGGAAACTTAAAATTTTGGGGGGGCTAAGTAACGTAGCTCCGCCCCTGATTAATAGATAGTAGAATATCAGTTAAATTCTAATATCAAAAGTGACATTAATAGACAAAATTAGTCTAATAACTTAAAAAACACTTGTTCATATGTAAAATTGTGAGAACTCAAAAATTTATGTGACACAATATTATAAAATTGAACAAAATTTAAATGTCTTCAATTTTATATGGATTAGTACTATTATTATATTATTGATTCGAAGACAAGCATTCATCATCTCCGAAAAACACTTAAAATTATTTATAAAGATTTTGGGGTGTGGGGTGGCTGGTGGCTGTGATGAAATAGAAGTTTGGGCCGAACCAATAGTAAAAGGCCAAATTTGTATACTTTGGATTTGGTCCTCCGTTGATAGTCAACAAACTAATGCAAACTTAGAAGAAATATTAGAAGCATGCTATCTGCCACGTCACACGACTTCAAGCAGTTGGCCTCAACTTAATTGGGAATCCGTGGCCGCCACCTCCTCTTTGGCTTACTAGTGATATAGTACAAGTCACTCCGGCACAAGCTGCTGAAGAGTTAGTGAGGAGTGAGGATGCTGATACTGCACTCCAAGGACTTATTAAGCTCCTTAAGCGGAAGAAAATAGAAGGCGATGAAGCTGATCAGAAGAAAGTTGGAATTCAAGATGCCAAAATGAAGAAAATGGAGAACAAACCAAGGATCTGGGAGGAAAATTGGAGGAAATAGCAACAGATTGAAAAGGAAAAAAGGTTGTAATTATCATTGTCTATGTAAATCACTAATCTATTCAGACTGATATCTCGCCCTAGTAAAATAATTACTATTGCTAGATTTGTGATTTAATTGTACCACTCTCGATTCGAGTCTCGACTAAGGGCCGCTACTTTAAGATATACATGAGGAAAGATTAGAGTGTAATATGCCTAAATAAGTTGCCCATTGTACAGAATATATAGGACTAGAAAAGGAAACGACGGAAACAGTTTTACATGTTGATAAAACTAGTTACAATTAATTATCACTATTTTTTTGGACATCAATTATATATTTATGGTAAATTTTATTAATATCAAACAGGATCAACCAGACCGTTTGCAAACTTTGCTAACTCAATTGCTGCTCTATTAATGACTTTGGAAGCAGCGAGAAGAACTGTCTAAACGAGAGAGAAGCTGCAGACTTAGCCTCATCTAAAATGTGGCCACTGCTGATAATCTAGGTAACGAAGAAGTTAACATCTAGCTTGTTGATTAAAATCACCCTCAAACTGAACATCCCGGAGCCCCAGATAAGTAGGAAAATGAGTTGCTCAAAGAACAGCCAAAGCTAATTTAGCAGCATTCTGATGGCCAAAACACAACTGTTTCTCACTCAAAGAAGCCATTACATGCCCTCCATGATCTCGTACTAATATATACCCCACTCCCAAGTCCCACCCAAGATTTCCCCAAGCACTGGTCATTAAAATTAATATTCTAGTTTTATTTAACAATTTCATTTCCGAGCACTTGGAAATAAATTGTAAATCTATTTCATTTGAAAACTAAGCGCGGCTTCGTTCAAATTTCAAAGTTCTACAACCCATAAAACAACTAGCACAATATATATAGGAACCAATAAAGCAAATAACGTGGACTACTACGACTTCTACTCCTAAGGAGTAGAACTCATTATTTAAAAGACTAACATAATTAAAGACTAACTAAACAGACTCCATAACAGAATAACATTAAAATAGGAAACCTACTGGCAAATAACGCGCGTGGACTACCTACGACTTCTCCTAATGTTTCTAACAATTCTATTCACTTTCAACCTCTTCTGCTTTTTGATCTTCGATCTTGTCAATCCTTTAATCTTCAATTTCATTGCTTTCAACCTGCTTAATTTCGAGGAACTTAGCAAGCTCTTTAAGATTATCATCGACCTTTTCGCTTGTCATTAGTTTCTCACAGACCTCGGCTGGGGTAACCTTTTTGCTCTCTATTATGCCTTCAATTTCTCCATAGAGTTCGTGGGAATCGCCATCCTCAATGCCAAGGTAATTATAGGCCAAGACTTTGAACCCATCTTTAGTGCAATATGACATTTCAATGCGCTTGTCCATTCGACCGGGACGCAACAAGGCAGGGTCAAGCTGATCCTTGTCGTTGGTAGTGAACACAATAATTCGCTCATCGCCACAGCTGGACCACAAGCCGTCAATGAAGTTCAATAGACCCGAAAGAGTGAACTGTGAAATTATAAAACGAAGAAACAAAACATGTGATTAGATTAGCATAAATAATCAACATACACATATATACATTTATTAATTTATGGGTAACATTTAATAATTTAATCATTAAATTTAAGACTACATGCATACTCTAATAACAGGATAAAATATTGGTTTTTCAAAAATTAATTAATTAAAAAAATAATATATTTAATCATGTAATTAATATTTAACAAAATGTTTATAAAAAAAAAAAAAAAATTAACATGTGTTCCCAAAATTTCAACCCAGCCCGACGATTGGAAACGGGTGAATTGTGAATTGATAGCTTGGAGTGACTCTCAAGGTTTCGCTTAGTGCCCTTTTTTTTTAGGACTAAAGTTTACTTTTGATCCCTTAAGTTTAGTATTGTTTTAATTTTAGTCCCCTAAATTTGAATATTCTCATTTGGCCAGTCTCTTACATTTGAGTCGTTTTCAAATGAGTCATTCCGTCTATATCTATTACTCAACTTCAGTTAAATACACTTGCACTGTCTAAGTCAACAATTTTAAATATTATTTAATTCATTTAAGTATTTTTTTAATTAAAAATGAAACATAAAAAAATTAATTACCTTTTCTAATTCAATTCAACATTTTTTTAATTATATTTGTTTTTATCATTTTTTTTTTGTTTTTCTCATCTCAATAAAAAAATATTTAATTAAAAGAATACTTAATTGAATTAATTTTTTTAAATTTTTAATTAAAAATATTTAAATAATATTAAAAATTACTGACTTAGATAGCTTAGCTTAGGTAGTATTTAACGAAAGTTGAATAACAAATATAGATGGAATGACTTATTTCAAAACGATTCAAACGTAAGAGACCTAAATGAAAACTTTTAATGAAGAATTTTCAAAGTTATGAGGCTAAAAAAAAAAAAATACCAAACTTAAAGTATCAAAAGTGGACTTTAGTCTATTTTTTTTAATTTGAGGAAGGGGGTTCGGGTCGAGGCCCGGTGGTACAAACACTATTTTCAAAATAAATAATGAACAAAACGTGCTTTAAAAGGTAAAGGCTAAAGCACCAAAAATGGATTGAGATCTATCCAGTAATTAGTTCAAAAACTGAAGAGTAAAAAAAAAAAAAAATGTTAAAAAGTGTTTTAATCCCATGGTTAAAGTCTACTTTTCAACTTCCAAATCTCATTTCCAAAAACTATACTCAGGTCAATGGAGATTCTAAATTCTTACTAATCGATGTCGCTCCTACTATGAGATCAAGTGCAAAAGACAAGAAAGCATAATTCGTATAGCTTGGGACATGAGATTTTTCACAACTGTGAAATAGTCGAGAGATGTTGCTCCAAAAGCGATGTTGCCTTATTGGAATTCCCGTTTACCTGCAGGCTGAAACGTTATACCAAAAAAGGAAATGCTATTTTTTTTACTTCTTCTTTTAGTGTTTTACCCTTTTCATGGTTATTTGGATGAAGCAAGCCACAGAGAGAGCCAGAGAGAGAGAAAAAAAAAAACGGTTGCAAATGAAATAATTTCACAATAAGTTAATGATAATGGGGCCATATCACCAATTCACCTAAGGCTGAAAGCCTGAAATCGGTCTTCAACCGCAGGATCATGTTGATAATAATGCAAAACGCAATTAAATAATTTTTCCAAGTACATATGCACATAAGACAAATCTTGACATGCACATAATCTATAATCTCTTGAATTGAAATCCTTTCTAGTTTTATTATTAGCCACAAAAAAATAAAATAAAAAAGATGAGGAGAATTACCTTGCTACCGTTGGAACCAGAGGGTTCAATGCTCCTATTAATATCCTCAATCACCACAATAGAACGATTTTGGGTTCTCAACAAAACCTTCCTCAGATCAGAATTGCAGGAAATACTTGTGAGCTCCAAATCATAGATATCAAACTTGAGGTAATTAGCCATGGCCGCGACCAAGCTGGATTTACCGGTACCAGGGGGACCGTACAACAAATAACCTCTCTTCCAAGCCTTGCCTACTTTCTTATAGAATTCCTTCCTACTCTTAAACCTTTCCAAATCATCTTTAATTTCCTGCTTAAGCGTCGGATCCATAGCCAGCGTTTCAAACGTAGCTGGATGCTCGAGATCAACGGGAGAACTCCTTCCGCCTGCCGTGTAAGCGTTATACAGCTTCACGATCTTCATTTTTTCATTGATGGTGTTGGCTTCTTCCAAAATGTGTGGCAGGTAAGAGTTGAACACCATGTTTACGAATTCCTTTTTGAAGGTGAGCTCGTAGAAGCGCTTCTCCGAGTGTCCTTGCTTGCCTTCGGAGACGAAGCGCCACTTGAGTTGGACCTGGGGGTCCTCGGGGTTTTGGAACGTGTCGACGATCTCTTCCCCATTATCGATGGCCACGGTGAATTTCCTTTGTTTGCGTGAGGTCTTGCTGACGAAGACGCGCTTGGTGGAGGAGCCGATATTGATGCGGGGAGGGTCCTCGGTGGCGTCGTAGATCTTGTTGATGAGATAGACCTTGGCGTTGTCGTAGATCAGGTTGCTGGCCCCGTTGTCGTACTCGTCGACGAAAACGAGTGTGAGGGTGGGGGAGAAGATGATGGATCGACATAATGATGGATTGAATGTAGTACCAGGTCGACATAATGATGCCGAAGAGGATGGGCATGAAAAATTGGGAGACCATCGAGTAAATTTCTTCCACAGAAAACATTGTCTCAGCTGGCTGTGGCTATAGGGCGGGAGACTACTGATAAGCAAGTAGCTAGCTCAGAGGCAGAGCTTAGAAATCCGATTTTAATCTTAATTAGTAGGTTTTAGTTTTACTGATTTCAGATGCTCATACTTTTCGTGGGAACGAGGGTATATTTATAGGGTGGACGTGAGAACAGTGTCCCTCGGCTTCGGCTAGTAAGCATTGGCATCAGCTTTTTAAAAATAGGTTTTTTCTTTGTTTTTTCTTCGATTTATAATAAGTTAAATTCACATAGTAGTTATCTCTCTCAATCTTTCTTGACTTCTTTCTATCTCTCTTTATCTAATTTTAGATTATTTTAATAGAAAGTATAACAAAATAAAGAGTAATATATAATGTATTGTACAAGTGAGGAACTATAATATAAAAAATAGCTGAAATTTTGAATCATTTGGTGCGAATGCTATAATAAGCTAGCGCCTTTTTTTTCCCCTAGTTTCACTTTTTGTCTCAAACTTATAAATAGCTGAAATATTGCAATTTTATTTTTACTCTCTATCTCCTTTCTAAAGATTACTAGACGGACAAAAAAAAATTACACTTCATTTAAAGCATTTTTTTTACTCTCTCTTGCTAAATGTTCTCATTCGCTTTTTTATATAAATAATGCTATAAACATAACGTTTTCATAATACTTAACACCTCAACATTATTATGTCCCTAACTTTATTGTTTCAATAAACTTATTCATCCTCCATTCCTTCTTAATCAGTGCAAGCTACTTCGGTTATTAGATTAGATACCAAATTGTTGTTTTTGTGACATGTTCTACACACTGACACATTTCAAATTTTATATGTCGAAGTTCATTTACAAGAATATAATAATGAGACACAAGGAAGTTTTGAGTACCAATTTGCAACGAGGACATTGAAGTTATGATAAGGTGCAATTTCCAGAGGATCGTTAATACAACAATGTTTGACTCTTGACTATAAAGAAAATTCTCGGTTCTTTGATTGATCATTCCAGCCAGTCCATAGATACAAATTTTCTGTCATTACATTAGTTTTTTGTATGGTACAGTGAAATATATTATTAAGCATATGGTGAGGTTGAAGGATGCAATGGCATGGCATGCTACTCCAGTTCCGGACTCGACATGCAAAATAAGGACATTAATGGTAATATGAACGTCAACTCCCATGGTCAAGTGAATAATGAAAGGTGATACTCTTTTAAAACATGATTTGATTGGGCATAAGGGATTGAGATCTTATATAATTGGTATTACATGTAATACTTATTAAGTGATTGAGATTAAAAGTCTTAATTACTTAATAAAAATTATTAAAAACTTAAAAAATAAAAAACAAAAAAAATAAAAAATTTATAAGAGAAAAAAAGGAATTACAAATATAATACTTTTGAGTATTGCATAGATATTCGGGCAGAAGGACAGAAACTTCCTTTTAATCTCTGTGTTGCCTTCCTTCCATGCATTGTGAACCGAATCTTAATCCTTTGCGGCCTGGGAGTTATATTTTCTTGGTTTCTTCCGTAATTATTACTTTTTCAAAGAGAGAGAATTTCCAAGAAACCTCCGGTACTAAAAATTTCCAAAAGGTATCTGAAAAAGTAACTATGGAAGTGACTAACCAAGAAAAAGTAACTCCCAGGCAAGATTCATTTCACTATGGAAGGTAGGAACACAGAACAAAGGGAGAGGCTTGGGTCCAGAGACCCAAGCCTTTCGAGATGAAAATGAAGTTTCTGTCCTAGTGTCCTGGCGATCAAACCGTGTGGAAAATGAGTGTTAATAAGGACATGCAATAATGTCGAATCAAATCATGTGGAAAAAGAGTATCACCTTTCATTATTCACTTGATCGGGAATTGACACTCATATTATATGATCTCAACCCCTTATGAAAAAAAGTATCACCTTTCATTATTCACTTGACCCTGGGAGTTGACGTTCATATTACCATTAATGTCCTTATTTCTGTCCTAGTGTCTTAGTGTCTTGCACATCATCACTAATAATAATCATGTCATCTACATACAACAAGAGAAGGGTAATATCATAATCTGAGTGTCGGAAGAACAAAGTTGAATCATATAAACTAGCTGAAAAACCATGCTGAGAAATGGTGGAGCTAAACTTGGCAAACCAAGCTCGTGAAGCTTGCTTAAGACCATATAGTGCTCGACGTAAACAACACACTTTGTGAGAAAAGCCTGGTGGATGGGAGAAACCAGGAGGGAGCTGCATGTAAATTTCCTCAGTTAGTTCTCCATTAAGAAAGGCATTCTTCACATCCATCTGAAAAATTGGCCAATGTCGGGAAGGAGAAATTACGATAAGTGTACGAACAGATGAGAGGTGAGCCACCGGGGCAAATGTCTCCTCATAGTTAATGCCATACTCTTGAGTGAATCCCTTGGCAACGAGATGAGCCTTGTAGCGATCAACAGTACTATCAGATCGAGTCTTGATCTTGTACACCCACTTGCAACCAATAGCAGATTTACCAGCTGGCAAATCAACCAGATCCTAAGTACCTATCTTAAGCAATGCATCTAATTCTTCTTTCATAGCTTGCTGCCATAAAGGATCAGAGGAGGCCTCACGAAAGGTGTGAGCTTCATGTTAGCTGGCAAAGGCAGAAAAGCAGTGAAAGTCACAAAGATGAGAGGGAAGAGTACTTACTCGATGAGAGCGACGAGGCTTAGGAGCAGTAGTGTTGACAGGACTCGCAGTAGGGGCAGAGAAAGGAGACTCGTCAAAGGTAGGATCAGCTTTAGAAGACTCATCAGAGGTGGGATCAGCAGGGAGAGACTCGTCGGAGATGGGATTAACTGACTCAGCAGAAGGGGAAAGAATCTCAGGGAAGAGATCAAGTAGAGGATCAGCCTGAGAATCAGAATTACCTACAGAAAATGAAGGTAAGGAATAAAACATCTTATGTTCCCAGAATACCACATGCTGAGAGACTTGAAGACGCTTGGCGACTAGATCATAACACCGGTACCCTTTTTCTTCAAGGCCATAGCCAAGAAAACAACATAACTGGGAGTGGAGTTGAAGTTTAGTGCGCTCATGTGGTTGAAGAAGAACAAAACAGACACAACCAAAAACTTTGAGTAGACTGTAGTTTGGAGCTGTGCCAAACAACCGTTCATATAGTGTTGTGTTTTGAACAACAGGTGAAGGGCATCAGTTGATGGTGTACACTGAAGTGAGAGCAGCTTCACCCCAGAATGAGATATGAGTGAAGGCTGCATTGGTGAGAGCCTTAACAGTATCTAGGATGGGACGGAGTTTACGTTCAGCTCGTCCATTTTGTTATGAGGTGCTAGCACACGAGGTATGAAAAATAGTTCCATAGTGTTTAAGAATAGTAAAAGAAATCAGTTTGTTTATATTCTCGTGCATTGTCAGAGCGAAATACCTTAATAGCTTTAGAATACTGAGTCTGAACCATTTTAGCAAAATCACGATATATTGTAAGAACTTCAGAACGATTTTTCATTAAATAAATCCAAGTGTAACGAGAGAAATCATTGACAAAAAAACAAAATATCTTGACCCCCCCACTGTGGGAACAGGCCCCCATATCTGAATGAATAAGATCAAAAGTTACAGAAACAATAGACTCACTATTATTAAAAGGTAAAGCAGGTTGTTTGCCGAGCTGACATGGCATACAATCAAATGGACTGGAAGAAACTGAACCTAATAGACCCCTAGATACTAAGGTTTGAATACGAGGAAGGGAAACATGACCTAGACGAGAGTGCCATAACTCGATGGAGGTAGAAGCAGCAATAACAGGTGCGGAGACTGATGAAGATGGAAAGTGAAGGGAAGTAAGCTCAAACAACCGTCCAACCTTACGCGCGGTCCCAACGATCTGCCCCGTCCGAGAATCCTGCACAAGACAACCATGAGAAGAAAAGAACAAGTTTAAACCAAGTTCGGTTAGTTGGCCAACAGATAAAAGATTGAGATGCAGTTTAGGAACACAAAAAACATCAGAGACAGATAAGTTGGGAGTAGAGATGGAGCTGACATGACTAACAGTCATGGCAGAGCCATCAGCAGTGGTAATAGTAGGTAAGATAGAAGGAGTGTGGGCACTTGTGAGGTGAGGATTGTCCATCATGTGATTGCAGCAGGCAGAATCTAAGAACCATTCAGAAGAGATACTGGTGTCACAGAAAGACAGGATTGGGTAGACGGAGGTTGAACTGACTGAAGAGGACTTGCAGATCTGCTATGCTATAAGTAGGTGTAGTCAATGAGACAGGATCAAAAGATGCAGCATCGGATGATGGTACAGACCCAGAGGCAGTCAAGGCTGCAGAGCACTGAAGAATGCAGGCACACATGTTACATCAATCAATAGTGTGACCGCGATTCTTGTAAAATGCACAGATAAGATGAAAATTCTTCTAATTTGATCACCTTTTATCATGACCCCTCGGCAGAGCTGAGACAGTGGGATCAACTGATGCTGGGGTGGCAAGAACCGTCGTGTGAGGCTGAAAGGAGCGATGAGATTTCAGACGAGTTTCCTCACAGACCAAATCATTAACAGCTTGATTGACAGTGGGCAGTGGAGAACGATTAAGCAACTGACTGCGTACAGACTCGAAGTCATCAAGAATGCCCATTAAGAACTGATGAAGACGGAGACGCTCTCGATGTGTACTGACAAGCTTGGCATCGGAGACGGACCTGATGACTGGCTCAGAAGCAGCTAGCTGATCCCAAAGAAACCTCATACGACTGTGGAAAGCAGTGATGCGCTCACCTGGATCTTGGCGCAGCTGATATAAAGTAATCATGAGGTGATGTTCTCGAGCACCATCTAATCTAGCATATCGAGAAGCAAGCATGTCCCACACATCCTTAGCTGTGTCATAACCCCCAAATTCCATACTAACAGAAGGAGTGGAGGTGTTGCGGAGCCAAGTGATGATCTGATGATTGACACCATCCCTATCTTTGAGTCGAAAAGCGAAGGCATCTTCAGTTTCGTCCTTTTGTTGTTTAGGAGGGTGACGTTGCCCAGTCACATAAAGCCACAGCTTGCAACCTTTAAGAAAACTACACATAACTTGAGCTCAAAGAGAATAGTTATTCCCATCAAGAATGACGCGAATGGGTTTAGAAATTTCACTTTGAGCCATAACGAAATCTCAACTGCAAAAACAGACCATAAAAATGAAATCAGCACGAAAAACTGGGTAGGAAGCACTTGTGTTGCAAAAAGTCAGCTCTGGAAAAAGTCAACTGAAAAAATCAATGCTGGTCAACGGTCAAGGTCAACGCCTGAAGTCAACGGTCAACGCTGGTCAAAGTCAACGGTCCAAGTCACGGTCAACGATTAGGCTGACGTGGCAATGATGTGGTCTAGGGCTGACGTGGCGCTCCCAGAGGGTGACACGTGTCACTGTTTGACCGGCTAGCGCGTGTGGCGCGTGAAGAAAACGCTTGACGGCGCCGAAACTTTAGGTGGCGCGTGAGGGCGCGTCCGGCGTCGGATGAGGTCGATTCTTGCACGGTTGAGTTGAGCTTTCCAAGATCTTTCCAACGGTTGCGAAGGTGTCGTGATCAGAGTCCGGGAGCAGCAGATCCGAGGGTGGCAGTGTGTCCCTTTGGTAATGAATCGGCTTCTTGGCAGCGTGGCGACCGGATTTTGAACAGGGGCAGTACTGGAGATAGCTGAGACAGCGGAATAACGCCTGGAGGACTAGAACTGCACAAAATTAGAGCCTTAGCTCTAATACCATGTTAAAGACTGAAAGTCTATGTATTGTATTATATGAATAATATAGTACAAGAGAGAGCCTTTAGATAGGCAGAGGTGTGAGTAATGCACAAGTAATAAGAGTGCTCTACAAGACAATGTATTGGGCCTAAGACCCATTGGGCTTATATTCTAATAAGGAGTATCACGTTGTATTATTTAGTTGACCCCGGGGCCGAGAGTTGACGATCATATTACCATTAATGTATATATCACCAAATACATATAAGCCATGAATATAAATCACGAACTTATAAGAAACCAAAGTATGTTATAAGTGTGGAAAAGTAGGACACTACAAGAATAATCGTAGAGTTAAAAATAAAATAAATGAGCTCAGACATAATAAAATAAATAGCAGAAGAATTTTAAAAAAAATTTCTACAAATTTTATTTGAAAGAAAGTCATTAGATGATAATTTGTCAGATACCTGTGAAAGTGGAATAAAATTATGCCAGTGGAAATGAAAACATGTGTACCAAATAAAAAATACTGCTAAATCATTAAAGGGCATAATCTTATTATTATTATTATTATTAAAGAATTATTATTATTATTGTTACCCAAATATCAACCTAAGAGGGGGGGTGATTTAGGTTGAGGCAAACTTTTTCGGTTTAAATGCGAAATGAAAAACTATCTTCAAATAGCAAATATTTGATCACAATTTAATTGCAATATAGATATGATATGAAATCAAGCACAAGTATATATATAAGCAATTAAATATGTAAGAGATAGAGAGAGAGAAAATCAAACACGATGATTGTTATCGAGGTTCGGCTTCCCTGCCTACGTCCCCGCCTCAAGAACACTTCTTGAGGATTCCCAAATCCACTATTTGACAATCTTCTTTCGGGTGAAGATCAAAACCGTTACAAATCTTCCTTACACAGTGAAGAGTAACCACCGAGTGAAAAATCCTTTTCACTCCTTAGGATTTATACCAAAACCCTAACAAAATACTCACAGGTTTCAACAAAGTATTTGTTGTACAAGATAAGGCTCTCTCAAAGAGTAATTGTACACAATATGCTCACTCTAATAGTATATCAAGGATTTGATCAATATGGCTCAAAAAGTGTTTAGAGAAATTTGATTTTCAATCAAGGATTTTGAATGATATGAAAATATAAGCTTGAGAAGGATGGATTGATGTATAAGATGTTATCTTTTCTATCTTTGATTTCTCTTGTATGCTATGATGTTTAGAAATGAAGAAAGGGTAGTATTTATAGCCATAATTGTTTTCTTCCATTATCATGTTGTCTTGCATTCTTCTTGATTTTCAATCAATCAATTTGCTTTCTTTGAAAACTTTTCTTCTTAAGAGATTTTTCAACCATAATTGATATGGTTGTCTTGCATGTGAATTTCAATCAAGTTGCTTGTCTTTGAAAACTTTTCTTCTTAAGAGATTTTTCAACCATAATTGATATGGTTGTCTTATATTTGAATTTCAACCAATCAAGTTGCTGTCTTTGAAAACTTTAAGAGATTTTTCAACCATAATTGATATGGTTGTCTTATATTTGAATTTCAACCAATCAAGTTGCTTTCTTTGAAAACTTTTCTTTAAGAGATTTTTCAACCATAATTGATATGGTTGTCTTATATTTGAATTTCAATCAAGTTGTTTTCTTTGAAAACTTTTCTTCTTAAGAGATTTTTCAACCATAATTGATATGGTTGTCTTGCATTTGAATTTCAATCAAGTTGCTTTCTTTGAAAACTTTTCTTCTTAAGAGATTTTTCTTTTAACCATAATTGATATAGTTGTCTTGCATTTGAAAATCAATCAATCAAGTTGCTTTCTTTGAAAATCAATTTGAGTTGGTTTTAAAGTTGAGCCATAAATATCGAATCTTAATAAACTTTACAAAACCTAACTCTTACTTCTCATATGTCTTGGATCATTGTCGTTGAGCTTGATTTCTTTGTCTTGAGACTTGATGACTTTGATCTTCAGCAACTTGTCTTTGCATTTGCTTGATATTTGAATTGGCCATGTTGGTCCAATTAAATCAATAGTCAACATTATGCTTAATACATAAATTGTTAGTTCATATGAAAATATCATTTATGAATAACTTAAAATCATGGTTATCATCAAAACTACATGAATGTCCTTGGATTAATTAGCCGAGTAATTAGTATTAAAACCTTGAGGCTAACAATTATTATTGCTAAATCATCTGGAGTAGCATGCTATTGGATCAGATGCATGTTTATGTAAAATCAGTTCCGAAATGTTGAGAAAATGTATATTCTTTAGATCCATAATTAATCCTCATATATATATATATATATATATAAATTCTTATAAGCCATATAAATAACGTACAAAATTTCAACTTATAAGAAACAAGTATATATGTGTGAGGGGTATTTTTGTACTTGTGCCACATGTCGCACCGAGGTTAATGGTGACGTTGGCTAAGCTTTGAAAGGAAAGGGAGTCGAACCCAAAATTCAACCGAGGGCCCAAAAGTTGGCCCAAGGGCTAGTGAGGCAGCTTCCGTACATAGTTGAAGACCGAATCTACCAAAGCCCAATAAATGTGGATGATGACCAAGAAGGCCTAGTAAAATGATATGATTAATAGAAGCCTACAAACAATAATGAAATAAGGTCTTTCACTATTTCATGAATAAACCGGACTTAGAACATGACAACTTTAATCAAAACACATAAAGTCATTGGTTTCTCAATCTCCTGTTGACATCTACTGCAAAGTAAAAGTTACTAATAATGGATTTGTTGAGACTAAAAAAGAGTTTGATTTAGTGGGACAGAGTTAGTCTCATGAAGCATGCATGAAGGTGAGAGAATGAAGTGTTTGGGCCTTTTATGGAGTTAGTTTAACAATGGGAGGGTATTACGATTTGAACAGGACATTCTAGGGTTTGGGCCCAGACATTTTCTGCAGGGATTTTCCTAGAGAAAATAGAGCCCAGACATCTACTGTAAGGCTCTTTCTGAGAGTTAAGCTCAAATCTTAGTATTTTCAAATTGAACTCGTGTTTAAGGTTAGGGATTGAAGTTTTAAGGTTGAAGATAACCTTAGAACTTCTTGTTTTGGGTTTCTACTAAAGAGTGCTCTAGAGATGGACAACTTAGTCTTCACTTAGAGAAGTCTTTCTCTAATTCTTGTGCTAATTGTCTTAATGATGATTAAAGATTCAATAGGGCCTTTTTATAGAGGTCATTAGATTAGCTTAAGTTTATGGGAAATCAGACTGATTTCCCTTAAGCCACTAGACTTCAAAACTTAGCCATAAATGGTTTTTTTTCCTTAGGGAGGAGCTCAAGTTATTCCATAAATGGAAATGGGCATGGTCTCTTCCAATTTTGGGGCAAGGCCCCCTTCTGCCTTTGAAATGGCTGATCAGAAGCATTTAATACTTGATGGGTTGGTTTTGGTGAAAGGTTGTGTCAATGCATGCTCTATGGGCTTTGGTTTCCACAAGCTAGCAACCATGCCTCCCAGCAAACTCAGTGCCAGCTGATTAGTGGTTACTAAGGCCGTGGGACTTACTCCCCTCCTCCAAACCACACTTTTATAGTCTCAACAAGAAAGAGGAATAGTACCCTCACGGGTTTGGGCCGTGGGGTTACTCCCTTAGTCCTTTTAGGACTGAACCGGGCATGGGCTGTGAGTTCACATCCTATTCCCAAGTCCCCATGAGTTTCAGCTGTGTCTGATGGTCCATGGGGTTGTTGTCCAGAAGTCTGCAGCGGGCATAGTGCCGAGATCCATGATTTCTGGTAAAATGAAAAGCTACCGAGCAGCTGGTGATGGTAGAGTGGCTTGAAGAGTTTTGAGGAAGAAGAGCTAGCCATTTCTGGTGTGTGTAGAGGGTAGGAGAGCACTGTTCTCCTCTGTCATGGTGAGATAGGGGGCTGTTGTGGGTTCCACTAGCAGCAAATTTTGAGCCACTAACTGGATAGCTGGGCATTCTGACCCCAAAGGCCCACGAACAGGCTATCCAAGGCTGCAAAGGGGTCTTGGGCCTCTTATGCTTGGGCCTTAATGATTTCTTTAATTGAAATGCATATGCTTTAGGCCCAGAACAACAATAAGGACATGCTTGGGCCAAAGACTCCACACCGGTCCCATTGGGCTTGCACAAGGCCGAAATGCTCCATAATGGGCCCAAATGGTTTATTTAATACCAAGTGAGGTAATTTTATGGGCTGGGCTTAATGGGTGAGTTTAGAATCCTTTCAATTAGGCCCAATTAATTATTGGGGCCTTGTTCATATAGGGATCCAAAAAATAGGCACGTACAATATGTTATAAGTGTGGAAGAGTCGGACACTACAAGAATTATTGTAGAGTTAAAAATAAAATAAATGAGCTCACATAATCAAATTAAGTGCATAAGCTTTTATTTTATTTTTAAAATTCTACGAATTTTATCTTAAAGAAAATTCATCAGATGATAATTTGTCAGATGTTAGTGAAAGTGGAATAAAATTATGCCAATGTGAAAATGAAAACGTCTGTACATGTAAAAGAACTATCAAACACTTAATAAAAGAAGAAAGAATAATATTTGAATTAATAGATAAAATAGATGAACCAGAAATAAAATTTCAATTCCTAGAGGAACTTGGAGAGCCGGACAAACCGTTTGCGAAAGAAAACAAAATGGATTATAATTATACTAACATATCTAATATCTTTAAAAAGAAAAGAATCCAATAATAATTCAAGATCTTCAATTAGAAATGACTCAAATAAAACAAGAAATTAGAGATTTAAAAACTGAATTTAACATTACAAATGAACAATTAGTTCAAGAAATTTTTGCTTTAAAATATGAAAATTAAAGGAAAATATTAAAAAATTTCAGCCACAAGTAGAAGAAGAACATGAAGATAAAGGTAAATTAATAACTCAAACAACCATTGAAGAAATCAATAATAATGAACTCTTTATTAATTTAATAGACAAAATAATATTTTAAAAATGGTATGCAGGAGTAAAAAAAGTGATAAATAAAAAATATGAATTTCTCACCACAGTTGCATTAATAGATTCTAGTGCAGATTCAAACTATATACACGAACGAATAATTCCAACAAAGTTTATTGGAAAAACTACTGAAAGATTACACCAAGAGAGTGGAACAAAGTTAACCATTGATTACAAACTTTCAAATACTCATGTATGTAAAAATATTGGAATATGTATTAACTAATTTTGTTTTGGTAAAATAAATGACTTCTAGGCTCCGTTTGTTTCGACTGAAAACGTTTTCCGTAAAACATTTTCAGCATTTGCAGACGTTTGTTTCGACATAAAATGAAAGTCAACCTGAAAACATTTGTTTTTTACCGTAAAAACGCAAAGGAAAAAGAGGAAAACGGTTTACGAAAAAAATTTCCGTAAACCATTTTCCAAAACACGCGAGTGAGCTCTCGACCCATTTCACGCCATCTCTGCTCTCTCTCTTCTCACTCTCTGCTCTCTTTCTCACCGTCTCGACCCATTGCAGATCTGGGTTTTTTCTTCCGGTGGTTACGGGTTGTGCGGTGGGGTTGCGGGTGGGGTGGGGTTGCGGGGTGGGTGTGGGGTGGGTTTCGGGGTGGGGGTGGGGTTGCGGGGTGGGTGGGGTGGGTTCGGGGTGGGGTTCGGGGTGGGGGTTGGGTGGGTGGGTGTGGGGTGGGTTTCGGGGTGGGGGTGGGGTGGGTTGCGGGGTGGGTGTGGGGTGGGTTTCAGTGGGTTGCGGGGTGGGTTTGGGTGGTTGGCTGGCAGTGGGGGTCATTTTTGGTGGATTCCGGTGGTTTTGGGTGTTGATATTTTCTGTTGATTTGTTTTACGTTGCTCCAAACACACAATATAAAATATTTTCTGGAGCATTTTCCTAAAGTGCAAACAAACACCGGAAAAACAAACATTTTCCTGTAAATCATTTGCATTTGCAAACATTTTACGGTGGAGAATATTTTACGTCGAAACAAACGGAGCCCTAGAGTAATGTTGGGAAATCCTTTCATAACCTTACTTTATCCTATCAAAGAAGTTTCAGATGAAGGAATTACGACAAAAACTTTAGGACAAAAAGTAACTTTAAATCCATTATGCCACCTATTATAAGTCACAAGACGTCATATATATATTTGTTAAGAGATATGGCAATTTCTAAAGAAATAAATATAATTTCAAAACATGGAGAAAAACAAGTACTATTTTTAAAACAAGCTTTAAAGTATAAAAAGAATTCAAGAAAAATTAATTCCTATGTTACAACAACAAATTAAAAATGTTGAATGAAAATTAAAATCAGAGATTTGTGCGAATTTACCCAATACATTTTGGCATAAAAAGAAACATATTGTATAATGGGTAAAACTTAGGTATAGTTTCTTAGGTCAAGTACATTAGGCTCATAATTGAATTCAAATACATTAAATTTAAATATTCTTGGAAAAGATAACATTGTTTTTGTTTCATTGGTTAATGCAAACATGTGTTTGAATTCAATTGGAGAACCTAATATACTTAACCTAAGGAACTGTACCTAAGTTTTACTCTTATACAATTACCTTATGAAACGGATTTTAATGAAAGAAATATACCCATAGAAGAAACACCAATTAAAATGAATCAATAATTATTAGAATATTGCAAGAGAAAAATAAAATACAGATTAGATAAAGGATTAATTAGAAAAGGAAGATCATCATGGAGTTGCTTAGCTTTCTATATCAAAAAAATGCAGAACTAGAAAGAGGAGCACCAACATTAGTCATCAATTATAAACCCTTAAACAAAGCTCTAAAATGGATCAAATATCCAATTCCTAATAAAAAATTTAATTTTCGAGAGTTTATATAATGCGTCAATATTTTTCAAATTTGATATGAAATTAAAAGTGGTTTTTGAAAAATTCAAATTGATGAAAAAGATATATATAAAACTATTTTTAATGTCTCTTTTGGACATTTTGAATGGAATCTTCTGCCTTTTAGATTAAAAAAAATTCACCAAGTGAATTTCAAAAAACATAATGAATGATATTTTTACACCTTTCAAAACTTTTCAATTGATTACATTGATGATGTATTGAATTTTTCGAGTCAATTAAAATCAACATTGGGAGCATTTGGATAGATTTATTAATATTATAAAACGTAATGGATTAGTTTGCCTACAAAGACAAAATTAGATTTTTGGGACATAAAATTTACCATGGAACTATAACTCCAATAGAAAGATCAATTCAATTTGTTGATAAACTTCCAAATGAAATAAGAGATAAAAATCAACTTCAAAGATTCTTAATTAGGAAGTTTAAATTATGTGTCAGATTACTATAAAGACCTTAGGAAAATTTGTAGACCTTTACTTGAAAGGTTAAAAAAAATAAAAAAATCTCATCCTCTTTGGTCTAGTAATCATTCTGAGATTTTCAAGAAAATAAAAAAAAACATGTCAAAATTCTCCCATGTTTAGGTCTTCTTTCCCTGGATTCATTCGAAGTTGTTGAAACGGATGTTTCTGAGCTTGGCTATAAAGGCATTCTGAAACAAAAAGTTACAGATTCAAAAAATAGCAAATTGTCTATTTTCATTCAAGTGTATGAAATGTTGCAAAACAAAATTTTAGTACAATTAAAAAAGAGATTTTAAAAATTGTTTTATGTATATATTTCCAAATTTCAAAATGACCTTTTAAATTAAAATCTTTTGGTAAAGAGAATTAAATTGTATTTCTGATTTTTAAGCAACATACATATATATATATATAACACTATTATAAATTGAAATTTCATCATATTAATTTTTTTCTGAATAGATAGATCAACAGGATTGAAATCGTTAGATACATTTGTCAATATTATTTTAAAAAATAAAAATAAAAATGAGGGTTAGCTAGTTGTATCACCTACAAAGATAAAATTATTACAAGTTAAAATCAGATTTTTAGGACATAATATTTACCAAGGAACTATAATTCCTATTGAGAGATCAATTCAATTTCCCAATAAATTTCCATATGAAATAAAAAACAAAATTTAACTTCAAAGGTTTTTAAAAAGTTTAAATTATGTATCAAATTATTATGAAAACCTTAGAAAGTATGCAAACCTTTGTTCCAAAGATAACATAAAATCCTCCTCCTTGGTCTTGTCAGCATACTTATATTGTCAAGAATTTTTTTTTGTTTGTAAAAAGCGTTAAATTCCTTCCTTATCTAAGTCTTCCTTCTCTAGATTCTTTTAAAATTGTTGACACTAATGACTCTGAGTTTGGTTGTAGAAGTATTCTTAAACAGAAAGTACCAAATTCAAAAAATGAGCAGATTTTTCATTTTTGTTCAGATGACTGGAATGTTGCACAACAAAATTTAGTACAATAAGAAAAAGATTTTATCAATTTTTTGTATGTATTTCAAATTTTTAACCTACAACATATTAAATTTCTATTCCTTTTATTTATTTTTTATTTTTAAAAATATGGATGTGGGTTCCAAATTTTTTATTATTGATTTTTATTTTTGGGTTTGAATTCTCTATGGATTGAGATATAATTATCATCTTTTTATTTGATAAGATAAAAGTTCAAGGAATTAGAGCATGTTGAAAGTTTTAGCTACCTTTGGTGTTCATTAATTCCATTGCTTGTATGTGTGTATCAAATTCACTTTCATGGACATCACTATTTCCACCAATTAACGAGAGACTTATTATCACTTATCACTTATCACTTCTCATGCTAATAAGTAATAAATTCATTTCCATAGTTCTTAAGTTGGTGAAATTGTTTGGCCACTCAATTTATGCAAAACTTTTATATCTATACCGTGCTATTCATGACATCCTTTCCACACACACACACAAAACAAAAAATATTACGCACGTGAAATGAAACATACGCATCAAAGTTGTGAATACCGTTTTGGTGTCCGTCCATTCCGGTTTAGCCATTGGAATAGAATGTTTCGGTACCAGTTAATTCCGGCGTTCTGTTTCGGATTTACCACTAATATTATATATATATATATATATATATATATATATATATTATTATTTGGTTATTTATAATTATATAAGTAGCTATAACTTTTTTTTTCTGAATATATAAGTAGTTATTTTTTTGAATAATTATTTAGATTTTTAATGGCAGTGACATGTATTCTGTTTACTATACATGCTTGAAATGGCAGTAACAATAAATAGGAAAATATTACGCATACCTTACTTCTAAGTTCTAAATCAATATAGGAACCGAAGAATCACATAGTACCATTTGAAAATAATGACCAACGGTATTAGTAAACTTTGGTAACGATCCATCGTCTGAGGTGGGAGTGGGACTAGGAGCCGGAGTGAAATTGTTTTTGCCAAAGAGGGCTGGTGGTGGCAACATTTATGGAAGTAACAACACTTCCTGAATGCTTCATTGCAAACAGAAGCAAGAGGAGAAAGAAGAATTCCAGCATGAAGGAAGCGAAGCAAAGAACGATTAATAATTTGCACAATGTTGCTATCTGGCTCAGGATGTACTATCTCCATCACAGCTAGCCAGATTAACCGACCACCAACGAGGCACTCCATTATGAAAGAAGTTATAGAAACTATAACAGCCATTCTCGCAAGAAACATATCTATAATCTCAATCATGATTGCTTAATTGCCTGTAGTTTGGAACTGGATTTTCCTTTATAATTAAGAAAATGTAGAAGTTTGAGACTTAGCTCAACTACTCAAACACATGCAGTAGTTTCTACTAGTACTTTTTTTTGGGGGGGAAATATCAATAAAATAGCTTTGGATAGAGAAGCATACCGGAGCTATTTGTGATAACAGTTGAGAAATTATCAAGGAAGGAGGGTTGATACTCTCACAGTTTGAATAACATTGACGTCCAAGACATGTACATACTTCTCTCAGCGATGATCACAATGCTTTATACGATGAGAGTTCACCTATATGTTTCACCATCATTAATAAATTAGTTTATCTCTTTGTAAAATGAGACTAGAGTTTCATTATATCGGATTACGACTTTAATTTTCTTTAGAGATTGTGGGGGGCAAAATGAAGTGGAAGTTTGGCATCTATATAGCCATGAAAAATAAAATAAAAGACAAACCACTAAATTTGAACAGTCCTTGTCTAAACAAGGTAAAAATACTTGTTCACAATTTTCACACGTATTTTGGGGTATTTTATCAAAGTAGTTACTTGAAAACGATGGCGAAAAGCCCGTTTCCTTGGATCAAGTATTAAAATTCAGTTTGCAATTTGAAGAATTGCACAGATCTAGAGCTTGCAACAATTAATATGAGAGACAAAATTTAAAAGTCACTACAATCTAAAGTCATTGCAAAGATGGTCAGAAGAGTGAGAAAATCCCGTAGAGTTTGCAATAAAGAATCTTTGCGGAATTGCAAAGATCTTAGAGCTTGCAACAAGCCAATGACCTTACAGACAATTTATAAGAATAATTGCAAAGATCGTATAAATCCGGTTGGTACAGCTTGCAACGAGGAATTTTTAAGAGACCTGAATCTAAGGTGGGATTTAAGTTTAACCAATATGGTTGCTTTGGATATTGATACCTACGTCTCTTATGTCATGTAGGTCCACGAGCTGCCTGCCCCTAACAAGCCCAATTTACTTCGGCATTTTAAAATCTATGGGTCGAGGCCACGGACAAGGCCTTTAAGTCTATACATTTTGTATGATGTGTTTTAGGAAAAGCATGAACAGAAATGGATAATATAAATGAAGAAATTCTAAGATCAGGAAACTTTTAACATTATTTGAAGAATAATTTTTAAATTTTAATTTAAATCTATAATCTATAATATATATATATATATATATATATATATATATATATATATATATATATATATATATCTATAATATAAATTAAAACTCGAAGCTGAGAAAAAAAAAATTTTCTCCTCCAAACACCGCCACGTCATAATCTCTTCACCCACAGACGTCCATGTCATCTTACTCTCTCTCTCTCTCTCATCTTTCACCTTTTCATCTCCCCCTCACCTCTTCATCTCCCACTCTCTCCCCCCCTCGCCTCTCCATCTCCCTCAACTCTTCATCTCCCATGGGTTTTTCCACCCTTTGCCTCTTCATCTCCCATAGGGTTTTCCCTCACCTCTTCACCTCCCCAATTGATTGCACCCTCAATCTCCTATTTAAACTCTCCACTACCCACTGTCCCAACAATTGGTGATGTTGCGCTCGAATTTTTTTTTACCCCCTATGCTTCTATGGTGGTTTGTGTATGAAAGATGCAATTTTTTTTTTCCTCTTTTGCTCTTTGATTCGATTTGTGGATTTTGTGGTATGTGTTATTACTAGGATTGTAGTTTTTATTTTTATTTTTTTATTGGATTTATGGGTTTCTGAACCTTTGTTTGTAGTTTTGTGGTGGTTGGTATTTTTTTTTTCCCTTGGTTTTGTGATTGAAGTTGTGTGTTTTGTGTTATGGTCAAATTGGATTTGTTTTGTTTTGTATATATATATATATATATATATATATATTTCATTGCATAAATTTGATGATAATTGAAACTATTCAAGAAGTTGATGCTACAGGTGTTCACGGGTCTACATTATAAATAAATTTCTTATATTTTACACACAAAATTAAAATGTTTTCGCGCATTACGCGGGTTTGCGACTAGTATTATTGATAAGAAACGGTATATTCTCCCTTATATTTCCACCTTGATTATTAATCATCAGAGAAAGGCTAATTTACATGAAAGGAGGAAAGCATCGGCATTACAGTTACACATACTATTAGCCTAAACAACTTACAAGCTTTTTTACATTCAAATGCAATCAGAATCAGATTATATAATGCCAAGATTTGCTGTAAACTCATAATCAACTATATAAAATGGAGCCGTGGGAATCACTACATATCCACACCTGAATTTTCCATATGATGATCCAGAAACAAAGCTTACAGGAGAGCCTTCACATTGGGTTTCCAACGATGATATTTACTACGGCTTGGGGGCCGGGGTGTAAAGTTGAGCCCAAACATCTCCTTGAACGCCTGCTCTGGCTCAACAGAGCCAACCAGCTTTGCAACAACACAGGCACTCTGTGCAATGTGGTCGATGTCTCTTGTATCAGTCCACAGTCGGTGTACCAACTGCAACCTCCTATGCTTTGAATTCAACCCAATACCCCACTTAAGGTAGAGATTATGTCTATCTTGTTTAGATAGCTTCTTCTTCATTTGATGGCTCAGCATCTGCCTCTCACATCGTAGAGCCCTCATGCTGTTCACAAATGACAAGTTTAAATTCCTTATGGCAAAACCAAAGTAAAAGAATTTAACAAACTTTCAACCTTGTCAACAAGATGTTATTAATATTACCTTGAAGTGGGTGTCAGAGTCCGACCATTTTCCACGGTTTGAGAACCTCGTGAAAAGATGTCCTTAAGGAAGGATAGCCTTCTGAGCTCTACTTCCATGTAAATAGAATCAGCTGGATCACCTTTAAATAACAGGAAGAAGTAGGTCCTGTGAACCAATGAGATGTTGCAAGCATTCCAAAGTCCGATAATCTCTTTTTGGAGCCTCTTGAATTCTGAAGGCCATTTTGAAGGACTACCTGGATCATCTTGCATAGGGTCCAAGCCAACATCTTTTACATTCTTTATGGAAGCTGTGGGCTTTGGTTCCATCTCCAGTACCTACCAGGCATGAAAATCCATGTTAAACAAATGAGAGTGGCTAGATTAACAAAAAGAAACTGATCTTCCTGAAGCTTCTAGTTAAGGAAATACTAATAAAACCAATGTCACTAAATTGTCCATTAGATTTTGCAATTCCTGTTGTTTTTCATGTTATATAATTGATGTTGTATAAACACTCACCGCATGATCATGATGTTGATTCTCAGACTGACGATCGACCATTTCACTCATTCCGGCAATTGAAGTACTTCTGCTGACACTATTCTGATCAGATGAACTTTTGGCATCTTGCACTTTAAGCTCATCAACAGCAGCACTCCCCATTGAAGTCTGAGAATTACTTCTAGATAACTTGTCAATGATGGCACCATAGTTCAAAGTAGAAAGTTTCATCTGAAGACCCTCAGGTCTTCCAGTGAAGTCTTTCTCAAACCAAATTGGTGGTGTGTTCTCATGCTTTTCTACCTTCTCAAACCAAGGCATATAACTAGTCATAAGCCTTGCTTTACAACTTCTACTCCGAGTTAATCTCAAGCAATTAGAGCTAGGTGTATCTTTTTCCATCAGCCATGGAGATGCCTTTTCAGGGGATGGAACAACAAAATCTGGAACAAAGCTATTCAACACTTTATCTTCTTTCAATAGGGGTGAGTGTGACCCCAATTCTTGATTTGCGCTACCTCCATTATCAACCACTGTCACTCCTGATGTAGCTGTGTTTGCTGCCGGGGATGACATATTTGAGTTTACATATCTGTTAAGGCTTGAATCTAACATATTTGAGTTTACGTATCTCTTCGGGCTTGAATCTTCGTATTGGTTCGTGCTTGGCTCTTCCATCTCAATGCATCTAACTTCTTTACAAAGATCCTCTGATTTTTCATCAGTCTGTTCTTCAGTTTCCTCTTGATACTGATGAGTTCCAACAAAAGTAGGAACCGTAACTGACAAGCGCGGGGAGGAATTGGTTTGTACGAAATTCTCTTCGAAGTGAGGAAGTTGGAACAAGTTATCATCAGTACTACTACTGTGTCCATCTGAATATTGAGATGCATCAAAGGATCTGAGACCGACATCTAGGCTGTGAGGAACTGCTAAAATGGCTGTCTCAGATATTTGATTTTCAAAGTCCCATGAAGTTCGCACTCGCAATTTGGGGTAATGATGATCTGGATCTGTCTGGGGAAAGATGGACAGGACTAAGAATAGAGAAGGTACCTTAAGGTAAAACGATGCTGTAGTTCTACTAGACTTACCAGTACTAATGCAGGACTATCATCACTAACCAGTCTTAGCAAATCCTTAACCTGAGATTGAGCAAGGTCTCGTTGCAGAGTCAGCTCCTTTATCTCTTTCTTCAGCTACATGATTGGGAAACAAAAGATACCCAAACAAATCAAGGTTTTAGCCAATAAAATTAATTCTGCTCTCTGCATTAATGAAACAAATGTACCACTGTCCTAAATAAATGCATTGACTCATAGTTAGATCACCCCCCTCCCCCCAATTCAAAAATAAGGCTGTGGGAACACACAAAGGATCAATTCAAATGTTGGCTAGATTTGAGCCTCTGTCAAAAGGTCAATTAGTGGCTTTTCAGCATAAATGTGCACGCAGACAATTGTTACAAAGATGAAATAGATAACTAATTTAAGGGAACAAAAAAGAAGGAAAGAAGAAAGAATGACAAAGCCTCTAATGAATTATTTTCTGAAAAAAAAAAAAAAAAAACATGGGATACTTTGATCGATTTGCTTAATCAAACCGAGGGAAAATCAAAAGATAACTTTAGAAGTCAATTCAACTTAGCATTTTGGTTTTCTTTTCTTTTAGATTCTTCAGTGATTTAATTTTCAAGTCATGCTTGCCACTCCTCTCTTTTGCTCACTTGGCCCTGTTTCATATGTTTTCATTCATGATAATTCAATCACATACTAACAATAGCTGAACTGGCATTTCGAAGCATCAGGAGCAGGACTAGATAAAGTTACAATGAGTTATGGGACCCATCTGATCTTTTTCATGTATCTTTGTGACCTCAAAGCTCTAAACATGAAAAGGACAAGTGACAAGGATAAATCTTAGAAGTGTTGGATATCTGATGCGGGAGCAGGATATTTATTTTATTTTTATCTTATTTAATTTTGTAGTTAATTGTATGTTTATTTTAGGTTTTAGTATCTAATTAAGTTTATTAGTATCTTATATTCCAATAATTGGGCTGAGCCCCTTAGAATTAGGGTTTTTTATGTTAAGGCTTAGTAGCCTATATAAGCAAAGTTTGTACTCATTTTCAAGGAACTGGATGATTAATGAAAATTTCTATGATTTGAGATGCGTCTCTTCTCTTTGTTTGGTGGTAATGACAGACACCCCTAAGGTGGTAATGCCTAGGGTTTTACAGGCAGATTCTAGGTGGTGATTCCTAGGGTTTGTTCTGTTTGTTTCTATCCTTTTTCCCATTTATCCTATTTCCCCATTATTGTCCTGCATCAATATCACTTAAAATCCTACAACCTATAAAATTTATGAATCTTGTTATGGCCAGATGAACACAGCTGAACGAACAGATGATGCTTGCAAAGGTAGCCAGCTCAAATAAGGTTTCCATCAGTATATATGGTTCTTGATATATACCACCAATTTTGATCAAATGTAAGCATTTATATGTACATATAAGGAAAGGACATCAATGGTAATCTGGGGATTTAATAGGAAGAAAATTTTGATATTAAAAGTCTATTCATTACCTTTTCAACAAGAAGATCTCTTTCTCTCACTAATGCAGAAGAATCAGATGTAACAGTAGTTGTTCCTGAACTTCTCAATTCAGTCTCCAGTCTAGACAATTCTCTCTGCAAATGCTTTACCAGTGCTTTATCAGACATGACTACATTGACCTGTGCGTTAGTTGCCACTTCTTTAGCACAACTTGCAAACAAGAGAGTGTTTCTTGATTGCTCAACATGACTGCGTGCAGGGCTCATAGTACAGATGATGGCAGTTCTAGCATTGCCTCCTAAAGAGGACTGCAGTATGCGGGTTAGCTTTGAATCTCTAAAAGGAATATGTCCATTTCTTCCCTTGCTGCACACAATGTCAAAGTTAACTCTACTAGTATATATAGTAATTGTTCATTCCAAGGCAGGCTTCAAACACACAACCACTACAAGAACTTATCAAAAAGGAAAACAAAGGGGGGGGCGGGCTAAACATGCAGAAGATTCCTTACAACAATTTGAGTAGTTTCTAAAAAGTCCATAACAATCACTACCTTAGTCGATGTGAAAATCATATCAAAGGATTGAGGTATTGGATAGCACAATATAGCCACGATGATAATAAAATGTTATATAAATGAGGCTACAGTCTAAGACGCATTGAATTCTGAAGGCACATGCTAGCTATGTTATTAGTAGTAAAATGTTTGATAAACTGTGATCAAATTTAAGGACAGAAATTTGATGACAAAAGCTGAAAACTCTAACTAGTCAAATTATTTACTCAATGGCTACCATGAAAGAAAGACAACAGAAAAAATTTAATGGATGAAGAGGGAAGAATTATCAGAGAAGAGGATTTATTGCATCTTACTCACATTATTACAGCACGTCATACTGTATCTTATGCACCATTATAGCAATGCATGATATCATCTTCTCCTAGAGTGGTGAACTGGTGATTATGTTTTCTATTTTAAATTTATGTTTGAACTCTGACAATTCATAGATTTGCTGATTATGGATGAACTGATAGGATAGGAGAGTATTGCATTCGCTCCTTTCAAATGGTTCACAGTTTCAATGAGAGCTCAAATTTGTTTGTAATAAGCTAATAAGAAGCATGGACATGCACACAACACGACAATTCTTGAAAAATTACGACAAGATACCGTGGGGATACAACAATTAATTAATTAAGAAATATACATCTTTAGGTATATTTTATTTATTTATAGGCATATTTTTTGTTTAATTTAAGTTTTCAAAATGAATAACTATCAAAATCTTTTAAAGAATGTCTAAAATCAAAGGATTTAAAATTATTGTTTCCTCTCAACACACTGAGGACAAGCATGCAAAGTGTCCCTGACGTGTCTGACACAGACACACCAGGGATTTAGAAGTGTTCTTGCTTCTTAAGACTAATAAGCTAGATAACTGTTTACAACGTTGACATAAAGCTGATGGACTTGACATAATTTCAACTCTGCTTTGTGGTTGCTGTTAATACTGCACTACCAGATGCAATTAATAGCAAGATCATAAAGCCAGACTTAAAATTGAGGTGTCTGAACAAACTACTGCAAACCACACTAACTAAATTCATCATCTTTCATAAAAAATCTAACTAATAGAATATGCTCACTAATAGAACTCCTTTGCTGATCATTCAATAATGGGAATAAATAAGCCTAAGGCACAGGCAGGAAAAAAAATAATGGTAACTTCAGCCAAAAGTCAAAAAAATGAGAAAAAAGCTAGATTAGCAAACCTGAGCTTACGGATTACAGTTCCCAGAGTTAACAAGCTGCGATTTATGTGGCAACCTTCTTTCAACCTTGCACCAGCTGCTAATGACTGAGATGCACGCTCGCTTCCCGCAAGGTCAACAAAATTCTGTTGCAAACATACAAAAATGTATTGTCATTGTTACTCATTGCCAGTTGAACCACCTCCCCTCCCTTTTTTCCTTCTTTCTTTCTTTCTTTCTCTTGAAAAGAAGAAAAAGGTTAACGATTCATACCACAGTAGCAGTAAGGGAGCTTGACTTGTCATTGCCAAGAAACTCACGTGCTGAACTTTCAATTGTCTGACACAAACACATTATTTAGTGAAAGGAAGTACTAAAAACTATCAGGAGGGCCACCAGTTCAACTTTTGTAATGAAAACCGGTCATACCAGTCTGAGAATCTGATGAGATCTGGAGCTTGCTTCATTCAGGGATGTCTCCCCAATTTGTCTTTGAGCTGCAAAAGTAAATTAGGATGTTATTTTTATCTGCAGTCACGAGTCATTGAGTCAAAGACTAGTTTGAAGCATCCTAATTCCTCACCTTCACAGACAGATAGAAGTTCTTTGAAATGGTTCCAGTCCCTCAGAGTTTCCTCTGTGAGTTTCTCAACAATAGTCCCTCTCTATCAAGTTAGCTAATGTTAGTGCAAAGAACTTTACTTATACAGTACTTAGTATATCAAAAATGGTATTCACCTCTGGATCATCAAGAAGTCTCAACGGGGTACTATCTGAACTTAGGAGGTCCCTGACAGATTCATTGTAAATCTCCAAGGCAGAGAGCTTCAGAAGAAAGTCTCTTTCCTTGTGCTACAAATCCACATTATGTCATCAGATTAATGGAACCCAAGGAAAATAACAAAATGCATAACTGAAAATAAGAGAAACCAATCCTAATGTTTTAATTACCTTCTCTATATAGTCATATATATCTGCTACAGTGTACTCAGTTATTCCACTCATGGTATATGTTTTTCCGCTGCTTGTTTGGCCATATGCAAAAACACTTGCTGAAAGAATAATGCAGATGTTGATGGTGTTCAAGCAAAGTTCATGAAAGAGGAATAGTGGCAAAGAAAATAAAAGGAGAACATACTCACCATTGATACCACTGACAACTACAAGTGCAACTTCCTTGGCTCCTTCTTCATATACCTGCCTTGTAGAGCAATCACTCCTATATACTCTGTCTAGAAACAAAAAGTAGCCAAACAAAACAACACAGATCAAATAAGTAGAAAATTGTGTCAGACATTGCACACATATTGTTCATAGAAAATGCTTTTTCTAACAAAATCACATAGCAACAGAAACCCAATTTAACATCTGAAAAGAGTTTATCATATCAGTATGGCCAAGTTTAACTGAAAGCTGGGGATAATTCGGAATCAGTCACAAATAGAATGAATTTCACAAAGAAAACAAAGACAAAATAAGAATCACAGAGAAAATCCAAGCTCCCAAAATTGGCAATCGATTCAAGCAAGATGTTCCATTATCCAGTACACTTGAGTGAAATTGGGTATAATTTACAGCAAATGTGGCTCAAATCTTCTGCATCAATTATATCTCTTAATTGACTCAATTTGATAAATAAGACCCAGAAGATGCATTAACCCATAAAAAACCAAATTACACCAAAATGTACTTTTAGCATATCCTTACCAAATGTATAGGCAGTTGGGTACATGGAACGCTCAGAAACCGAAAGGTTATTCCTGTATATGATAGTGTTGTCATTGATGCATTCCCACTCGGACACATCATTCCTCGCAATCTCCTTCTCATTCAACGGCCTCAGCCGAACGGAAACAAATATTTTCTCGTCACGGCCACTCGGCCCTTGCATTATCTCCTCTCCACCAGCCACTCCCATCTCTCTCACCTCCAACCAAGTTTGAAATTAAGACCAAACATCAAGAAATAGAAGAACTCCAATAAAGACCACCTATTATCACTGCCTCTTTTCTTCAACTCCCCACAACTTTCACTTCCCTATTCTATCAATGCATAACGGTTCCTACCACAATAAAAACAAGTGTCAATGGGTTTGTCAGAACATAAGGGCCACACAAACTTTTTTCAGCAACAATCATCGTCTGCATCAACAAACTAATCATGGGTCAATGTTAACTCAACCACCTATTTTATTCACTGTTTTGTCTCCAGCATGAAACCCTGTATTCTTCATCTGACTTTTTTTAATCCTTAAATATATAACAAACTCTTTATTTATTTAATTTTTTTGTTTGTTAGTCTGAGACAAAAACAATTAATGGGTCATGTAATTTAATGGAATCTTTGTATTTTTCTAACATGGTCCCAATTACAGACTGTCAAAGACTTTCTCTCATGTTACATTTTTGAATATTCAATGTCATTGCAAAAAACAAAGACAAAAACAAACTCAGAGAGAGAGATATTCACCTTGGGGGTTGAAAATTCACAGTCATTTTCAAGGAATGTTTGCGATCTATGGAAGTTTCTTCACTAGCTCCGTTTGCAGTGCAGAAAGAGCTCCAAAAATAGTCTTCTAGGTTGGATTTGATTTCCTGACGAAATTATTGCTTTTTGGATGTTTCGGTTTTCTTTTTTCTCTTTCCAAATTTAGCCCTGTTCAACGAAATTCAGTATATAACTTAACAAGAATTCCACAAATCCTGCATATTTTGACGAATTCCAAATTCCAGAAGAAATTAGTTAAATGCACTAAAATTTCGAAATTAGAAACCAAACACAAAAATACTTGAATTATTAAAACAAACTCGGATATACCAACTAAGCTGCGTTTGGTTGGATGTAGAAGAAACCTTGAAGTTAGAGCTGGAGGTCCCAAATCCCAAACCAAATAAATTTTTAAAACCTGAATAAACAAAACAAAACAACTTAAAAAAAGGTATTACTCTATTCCGCCTAACCAAACACAGCCGTAGAATTGGGGCGCATGGTCCAGATCGGCAGCGAAAATGTTATTTTCACTTATGTACGATTTGTGACATTCTCCCACCTCATGCAACTACAATCACAAAATTCTATAACAAACAAAAAATAAAATAAAAGATTTCGAGCGAAAGAGATTGAGAACTGAGAAGCAAAATATTGCTATTTTTTCTTTTGGATATTACAGTCTATTTAGTGAGTTGGATTTTTAAGGTATTGAAAAAAAAAAAAAAAAAAGATTTGGAGGGAGTGGTAGTTATGGCGTCTACCTCTTTTTTTCTTTTGTTAGTTGCTTTTTTAACTCTTGGTTGCTTTTATTAGCCTTTGAAATAAAACTACCGCGCTTAATGAGACGTTGAAATGACTAGTTTGTCCTTGACATTGTACCTAATTTGCGTGGCAACCACACTTGTTGTCTGTGACCTGAGGCATTGATTAAATTAATAAATGCTTACCCAGAATTAGCTAGAGCACGTGATACTTTTTTGCCTTTGCAAACTCCAAGAGAGCTACCAGCTTATATCAAAAGTAAAAACCAAAAGACTTTTGCACCGTCCATGTGGAAGAAATTCTAAGGTTAGCGAAAATTTTGACCAAGAAAAAAATTGTTGCAGTGTTTGTTGGGTTTTAATTATTGTACGATTAGCGGAATTTTTATTTTATTTTTTTCATATGAATTGTATAAAATTTAATCTATTCTATATGCGAGCAATATGAATTAAGAATTCATATAAAGATTATGTTGATTTTTGTTTTTTTAAGGAAAAAAGAAACATTTTGGCTATGAAATGATTGCTACTGTAGTGAATGAAAAAATAAAAAAAATGAAATACAAATATATTGAAATGGTTTTTTTTTTTTAGGAATCGTAGCACGTGGTGCAGCAACACTAAATTTGACAATTCCTTCCGGTAAATGTGATATACCCTTTTCGGATAGATAAATTATTGTATAAAATATTATTTTCGTCCTTATATTATACATGAAGTTTCATTTTTTGTCCTTAAATTTAAAAAAAAGTTTCATTTTTACACATGAATTTTGTGCTTTTATAAAAAAAGTCCAGAACAAAGTTTATGTGTAAAAAATTCCAACGAAAAACAAAACTCATGTATAATTTAGGAATAAAAACTCATGTATAGTATAAATCAGTCCCTTTGTCCTCCTCGAAATTGGGCGCATCATGGGCTTTTCAGTGTGGGCCTTCTACTCTTGTTCAAATTTACACCCTCCATCTTTCATCCTAGATTTTTAGAATTTTATCTTCATCGGTTAATGAATTATACATGTTTTTTTTTTTGGGTAAGTTAATGAATTATCTTTCATCCTAGATTGACCTTCTAGAATTTTATCTTCATCGGTTAATGAATTATACATGTTTTTTTTTTTGGGTAAGTTAATGAATTATACATGTTATACCATAGATATAGCTAAACTGTATTGGACTAGGGTATATTTATCAAAAAAAAAAGTATTGGACTAGGGTATACTCCACTGACCTTCAAAAAAAAAAGTAGGCTTCACCTTCTAGCTTCAAGTATAAAAACATAATTAACTTTCTATGCATGCAGGAGGATGTAGCTTGTATGGTTGGATATGGATTGTTGGCTTTGGATATTTTCCCCTTATTATGAGGCAAAGAAAAAGCTGCTAAACGTTTATTAAAAAAAAAAAAAAAAAAAAAAAAAAGCTGCAAAACGTAGAGAACGTGGGGGACCGCTTTGACTAGAAGTCTAGAACAGTAAAGTGTCCTACATCCCATGTGGTGAGTGAGTAGAAACGGTTTAAGAAATGTTTTTTTTAATATAATACGGCTAAAGAAATGTTATGCGATTGATTAGTGGGCACATGCAAGAAATGTTAAGAATAAACTTTTGTAGTAATTTTTTTTTTAAAAAAAAAAAGAACAAAATCGACAATTCAACATAATTATGCGATTGGGTTTAAGAAATGCATGAATCAGCACACATGTGCCCCTTTCTCTTCCATTATTTTTCCCTTTCCAAGTATATTGCCGACAGTTATGTTTGATGAATAGCTTTTTTTCCATTCCTTTTTTTTTTTTTTTTTGTCGCCTATTTTATAATAATCAATGGAAATATGATTATTTTATAATTAAATGCTAATGTATATTCATAAGCCAACATACATTGGCAATAACTTCCACGTCAAATAGCATCCCTTAGTTTTCAATGAAAATGTTTAGGATTGAATCTCTCATCCATTGCTAAAAATACACGAAAGTCAAGTGGGAAAAAGTATTTATGCCAAGTAAAGAGAAACACAAGCTTATTTTTTTAAACCTCTTTGCCTGCCTAACATATAGGAAAGAAAGAATAATGAAATCCTCACTGGCAATTTTAAGGCAATTTTAAAGAAAAAAATTGTAAGTGTCTATTTATTTTAAGGTGAATTATAATTTATCCTATTTGATTTTGCCTTATCACAATTTAGTTTACAAAATTTCAGTTGTTACATTTATACCCTAGAACTTGGAAATTATTAATATTTCGTCTAAATTAACAAATTTGAATTTTGTAGAAAATTTTACCCCGCAATTTCCTCTCCCTCCCTCCTCCTCCTTCTTCTTTTTCTTCTTTGAACTCTATCATATGTATTTACAAGCAAATGTAATATCAAAACTGAGGCAATAACAACAAACAATTGAAGCACTACAAGATCTGATTTAAGCACTTCGTGCAATTCTTTTCTTTTATTGTCCCATATTTTCTTATCACCCAATAGAAGTATAGAACCAACATATGAATTGTCAAAACATAAATAGGGTTGGAATTTGGTATATAAAATTCAAAAAAGAAAATATCTTCTGTGTTTTTTTCTGAACATCTCCCCCCTCCCCCCACCACCCCAAAAACACACACAGTCCACGGACACACCTATAAATCATTTCGGTTGAAACACAACATACAAATTTCAATTTCAACAGAAAGTAACTATTTCCCTCAACTTATGGAATTTCAATTTAAAGTTTTAAACCGCTAGGAGTACTCTTAATTCAGTCTTATAAAATTGCTCACATGTTTTACACGTCTAAAACAAAGTTATATTTTGATGGAATTCAAAATTCTTCAAAATTTCCAAAGACCTCACAACTCACAAGTCACATCAATTAATAGAAAGGTCTAAAAAAAGGCAAAGCAAACAAGGGCACATGTGATAGGGTCACCTGAAATGCCCACTTTGTAAAAATGTTAAGTTGCACTACAACATTTCTAATTAGCGCATTTCTTTTTCTCCAAAAGAAATTACAAAAATAAATAGAGAGGTAAAGTAAAATCTGGTAGACAATTGGGGGAGTACTGCCCCTGTTCAAAGCATTTTGAATTGGTATGTTCTAATTACAGAGCCAATCAGGAATAAGTTTAGGATTATAAACAATTCCACAATTTTTGACACAATTTGGTGAGGAACTGAGATGTTCACAATCCATACCACTATTTCGCATTACCATTTCACATCACTTAAAATGTGTTTAATATTGTCCACACTGTGAGGATGTTTAAATTTATGAATAATATTATTCATATCTGTAAGGTATATATAGATGATATGAAAGAATATTTTTCATTGATAATTGATAGAAAGCAAAGTTGTGGTCCATTTCAATGCTCCGTTACTGTACACCAAGCCACTTTTTGAACTTTCTAGTACCTATATCTGAATTAAAATGGTCCTCTCAAGGTCCATACATCAATAAAAAACTGTTAATTGGGAAGAAAGTAGGAAACCACCCTACTAGCTATAGTGTCCACATGCTTGAAGAAATGATACACAACCATCTGCCTTGTTCAAGGAATTACTTCCAAAAGACTTGCAAACAAAGAAAGTGATTCCTTATAAAATAGGGGCATATCAATTGTTAAATGGCCTGGGAGCCCTTTCTGGCTACTGGAATCAGGATACTGAACATATTGTAGCATCGGCATGGACCCCCGTGTTGCATTATAGGGTCAAGTTTGGGCATCAGGGTCCACCGTACGTCCACGTATCAGGTTGCCTTTTCTAATGTTTGGGACGTGGTTGTTAGGACTTACCTCTATATATGCATCCTTTTCTTACTTCTAATGGTTGATGTACTCTCTCTCTCTCTTCAAATAAAAACTTTTGGCTTTTTGTTGACATCTTTTAATATTGTCATATAAGTTTTCGATAACTCAAATTTTTTTGCACACGTACATATTATGATGTAGAACAGTTTAAATTTTGTTGTTTATTAATTTTGATTTTTTTTTTTTTGGTAGGAATTTTTCTAGGGTTTCTTAACCATCCTAAGGACTTCATTGTTATAAACTACTGGTAGTAGCGTCTAGGCATGCAAAATATTGATTAACAAACTTTTCAGTGAGGTTTTCTCTTCTTCTTTTTTCCCTCTAGTGGTTGTGGTTGTGCCACTAGTTACTCTATTTTGCACCAAGTTTAAAAAAAATGTAAATTATCTCTAATAAAAAATTAATTACCAATAACATTAAGAAATTCAAAATAATTATCGCTCTATTTAAATTAAACTGAATAACCGAATGAAGTAAGAATTTTAAAGAAACCTCATTATTCATTTTAAATTATTTCAATCATTCACTATAATTTTTGTTTTTGTTTTGTTAATTAAATTTGGGTCTTACATATCATGTGTGCGCTCTGTGACTCAATGTAAGTGTTATATATTGCACAATGTGTATGCTAAGTGAATCAATATACATTATACATTGTACAATGTGCTTTAGCTATGTGACACATTGTAAGTATAAAGAATATTAAAAAAAATTAATATAGTTCATTTTACGTAAGTTTTTATTATCAAAATTCCAAAAAAATTAAAATTATACTTTGGTTAAAACCTAATGGGCATACGTTTTAAGAAATTTAAAAGAAGCTTATTATTTGTTTTTAGATTATTTCAATAATCTATTATAATTTTTTTATTTACATAACGTACTTTTACCACTTTACATATAATAGATTTTCTCTTCTATTTTTACATTCTATTTTTTAATTAGTTTCAATTATATCATTAGTTAAGATATGCTTTTTATTAAACCGTGCATATTGTTTACATAATATAAAATGAAAAACTTTTGACTTTTTATTAACTTCCTCTATAATTGCCACATAAACTTTTGTTAACATTGTATGAAAATATGTTAATTTAAACTAATTAGAGTTCACTGTCTTTTGAATAAAGTAACCCAACATCAAACAAACCGTAATCTAATTAGATTTGATCTTCTCTAACCAAATTTTAATTAAACAATGTATGTTCTTTTTATTTACCAAATTGTCTAATTTGACTTTTCATTTGTTAATAATTAACAATTAAATATGTATTTTATATTCAATTTTCTAATGAATAGTATATATACATGCAATCAGCAAGCTCTTTTTTATCACCATGTCTTTGTTAAAGTCTAAAATGAAACCATAATGAACTTTGATATAAAATAAAGACTAAAAAGGTAATGCCACAATCCACATATCAGTTCCTACGGCAAATAATTTGTATATCATTGCTCAAGTGAAAGATGTAAGACAGCTTGCAGTGTTCATTGACTAGTCGATAGAGAGATCCGCGTCGGAAAAAAAAAATTGGGGTTTCAACTTTCAACCTATCTGGTTGCCCGTTACCACAAGGAGAATATTATCTTTTAAGTATATAGTAGAAAACGAAAACATAGTTGTAATTTGCTAGATCGTGTATTAGGTATGTGATCAGTGACGTCCTCACTCCTACTCCTCATCAATGATCAATCAAATTATCTATGCTGCTACGAAACAGACACACAAATTCATATGGTTAAGTAGGTAATGCTTTACTAAAGCCATTTATTGCCAATTCACTAGCAGCCAACTGCTAGTGGAACAGGTAAATGAGTATTTCAAATCGAAGAGAAATGCAGTAAAAGACATGCTGAACAGTTGGTCTTAACAAGTAATATAAAATCAGTTATGTTGTTTGTAATCTGTAGGTGGAGAATTTAATTACGTGGAAGCACAACAAGGATTAAAACCTAGCATGAATAATGTACAAACGATATCTGATGATGTAAGACCTACAAGAAATAGGAAACCTATTTTCCAGGCTGAGGACCAACTAGTGGGGTTTGATCACAAGTCCTCCAAAGGTAGATTAGGACCTCAAGAAAGTAGAAAATTGCAAAAAGATTGAAATAAATAAATAAAAAACCTCTTAGTGAATCAGGAGGGGTATTTAACTATTTATAGGCCATTCCTAATGGAGTTGGTGGACTAAAGTGGAAAAATTCTAACAATCCACCACCCCCTCAGGTCGACTAAAGAGGGGTGTTAATCTAGGGTGTTGTTCCCAAGACTACACATTGAGGATGACCTTGTATTGATTAGCTCGGTTAACCACTAATATTATTTAGCTATAGTAGATCACATGTCCTCGTGCTAAGAGGATTTTACCTCTTCCTTAGAGCTTAAAAAAAAAAAAAAAAAATCATATTATGATACTATTCAATAAAGTACATCATGACATGAGTAATTCTAGTAGAGTTTTCTAGGCTTATTGGCCAAGCCGACCTAACTATAGAAAACAATTTACGACCCAAAACTAGTCACTTGGAGAGCAACGCGAGGTTGGGCTCCGTATTCAGGTTGGTTAATGGGTCATGCATTCGGCAGCAATGTCCGCATATAAGTGGGCATCACTTTTCACATGCATTGGGCCGCATACATACATGCATTAGGCAGCTATCTGAGCACAACATCTAACCCACACAACCCTAGGGCGGGGCCCAAAACAAAATCACCACATTCACGTCGATTTCATAATACATTTCGTTGGTTTTCAATTTTGCTGGGTAGAGTTGAGATAGATCTAAGAGTTTTAATCTTGTGAATGAGGTAGCAGAGATAGAGGCAGTGGCAGCATCAGCAAGTTTGGAAGGAGACTCAACACAGTTCTGGCACTGTTGGTGAGGGAATTGAATATGTCATGTGTAAGGCATATCATTGGTTAATTGAAGGCTGGGCTGAGAGCTTGTAAAACCTATAGGGTATATATATAGCAGCACATTTGCTTGCTAGGCATGCTCAAAATGTAGATAGTTTTGAGGTGTGGTTAGAAGATTGTAGATACCACATTTTACAACCGAGAGTTGATCATGAATAGAATGTTAATTTTGACATAAAATGACAAAAACGTCATTTGAACAGTTAGATAACCAAACGCCTAATCCAATTATAAGGAAAAAAAAAAAATACGTGATGAGTTGTAATTAGTAGTATATAAAATGGGATATAAGATTTGTATATGACATGTTGAGTGTGAAATCCGATCCAAAGATCGAGTCATATTAAAAATTGAACAACTAAAATACATTTTTGTAATCTTGAATTAAATGCATGTGATTATTATGAATTAATTTTGGTTAATTCTTAAAAGAATTAATCCTAATTAATTATAGGTCAAAATCTCATTGGAAAAAGCTTAAGACAAATCTATACTATAATGTAAAACTGAAGCTTTTTGACTTTTGGTTGATCTCATCATGTTACGCCACATAAGCTTTTGAAATCTCACAATTTTACACCTCATTATTTTAATATATATTTTCTAATTGAATTTAAATTTTATTCTATTATTAAACCTTCCATTAGAATTTTGACACATCATATTTTCTTTAATATAAGAATATATTATTCCATATATAAAACACAATCATAATTAATGTCTAATACTAAAATATATTCCATATATAAACACAATATAAATATCTTTTAATAATAATCATAATTATCAATTTTCATCAAGATTTTTAGAGTTCCTTTTTTTTCTTATGTATTTCATTTAATTTTGTTGCTGGCAATGGAGAAAGATGGATGGATTTGTTATAATAAAAATGTGAGCTTGAAATGAGTTATGAAAATTATTTAGGTTTGATCATATAATCATGTGTCCATGTATTTATTTGTCCTTCTTCTTATTTTAAGTATCCTTTATTTTATTTTTGGATGAAACATGATCCATATGTAAATATAAACATGAATCATGTTTTATAAAAATTGGACTATATTCAACTTATGCCAAAAGAAAAATTACTTTATATTAAATTTTAATTATCCTATGGTAAATACTTTCTTAGTTATTTTTTTAAACCAAAAAGTAGGATCTATCCTAAATTCGATTCGTAAAGTCTCTTTATCGATCTTGCCTACAATATTTTGAACTACAAAAAAAAAAAAAAAAAAAAATTCAACAAAAGAAGTAAAAGAATCAAAATTAATTTAGATTTTATTTTCAATAATTTTCCTGTGCATCGCACAGGTTTGCGACTAGTTATATAAATAAAATATATATAATATATATATATATATATATATATATATATATATCATAGATTTTGAATAATTAATTAATTATCTCATAAAAAGATGATGGATTGAAATTTAAAAACCATAATTATCTCTAGCATCATGAAATGGCTTAAAAAGTAATTTAAAACTCGTAATTATCTCAAAACACGTCAAACAGTCGAGCTAAAACCGAAACAGATAAGGATTTTGACAAGGGAGGAAGTGTCGATCGGTATTTCGACACCTCAGCCCAAAATTGCCTAAATTTCGAATTTCAGCTTAGTTTTCTGGTTTGAACCTTTATCTAAACGACTTAGAACTTAGAAGATAAATATGAGTTTTAATGACCTTGGATAGAGGAATACGAGAGACATTTAAATTTCCTAAACCTTTTCCTGTATAAATCAAAAGGAAATTAGCTGGAAGGTGGGATTTATCTTAAAAGAATCTTTGAGAGAATTGAACGTAAGAGTATTTAGAGGCAATTGAAGAGAGACATTAGGTTACCTTGTGTAACATCACTCTCTTGAAAGCAAACACAATTTCCCAAACCAAAACACCATTTTCCCTCATGAAGCAATCAATCATACAGATCACCTAGTTCTACACCAAGCATTTTGATCAACAATCAATGACCTATAAGGCACAACTCCCACATCCAAGCAAGTGAACGGCTCATGGATCAACTGGAGGAGGAGAGAGCATCGGCTTTTCTTCAAAGCACCGTAGGTAATCTGCCACCACGTCTTTTGCTAAAGATAATGCATGTAGATAAATCTCTAAACCCTAGTATTTTTCTAGAGATGGGTTCAAGTTACACCCGGTGTAACTTCACAAGAGTTACACCTTTTGTAAACTATTGATTTCCAATAAATCTAAAGATTAAAAATCAAGCAATCATTTATTACAAGTCAACTAACCTAATTTATAGCATTATTTTACTCTCTCCCATTTATTGCATTTATCTCTCTCTTCCCTTATCTCTTCCACGTTTACATCTCTCTCGCACATCCTTCTAAGTTTTAACTGTTAAAAAAAAACACATAAAGAAAAGAGTTTAAGAAAAAGGTTGGTTTTATCTAAAAAATAAAAAATAAAAAGTTCTATAACTTCTTGTATTGATTTGTCAATCTTTTCAAGTGTCGGTTAAAAAATAATCTTTTCAATTGCAATAAGGGCTTTTTGAACATGTGATGGATTGAAATTTTAATATTTAGAATTTTTTATATTTGTATTATTATATAAATGCATTAACTAAAAAAAAAGAGCATCGTACAATTTGTCCAAAAAATAGAAAGAGTTTCTAAAGACGCACGAAGCATGCGTAAAAATGCTAGTATATATTGTAGACGTCAAAATTTTATGATGTGTTTACATCCATCCAATTGATCATGATTAATTTTTATTGATTAAGTCAATTGTCAAGTGATGACATGTCAATAATGGATTAGTCAACAAACTGCATCCAATAGGACAAGGCCACGTGTCACAACTTTAAAACCATGTGGCGACATCAGATGGAGAATCCTACATATGGAATGTTTTAATTAAATGGAAGACCAAATTCAAATTTAAATTTAAAATCAAATCAAATCCCATTAAATGCTGAGAAGGAAATTCCAAATGAAGAAACCTTGAAGTGCCTATAAATAAAGACCCCTTAGAGAAGAGAAAGGGATCCAGAGTCAAAAGGAGAAAACCCTGTTCAACACTCTGCCAAAAAGAAGAGTTCTCTCAAGATTCAAGAAGAGCAATCTTGTCCATCCAAAAGCAAGGCGTACTTCTGCTTCTTCAAATCCAAAGTGGGAGACGCCTCTCAAATCTTCATTCAACTTAGATCGAGATCAAGCCGACGGCCCTCGACTCTAAGTCCAAAAATTCCAACTACACACTCAACTCAGAAATAGCCAGACACCATTCAAGATCAAGCTTCATAGCCCTTGGATCGTGGAGCGTCACAGAGATAGAATCAGAGGAATTTATTGTATTCTTTATTGTAAAGGATCATTTAGAGATTTGTACCCGCTTTCATACATATAAATACAAATTGATTATTTGTTACACTATTTCGTGACCGTGTGATTTATCTGTACGAAATTTGTGTCTACATATATATAATCTGAGAGAAAGAGAGATGAAAAAATTAAAATAATAATAATAATAATAATTGGGGGAGCGACAATTAACGAAGGTTTTAGGAATTTATTTATTTTTTTGTTATAACTATTACATAGGTTAAGAAATATGTATTACAACTCTTTTGGTAAGGAATAATTATTTTTCATTTTAGGAAATGGTTATCCATAAAGAAAATACAACCATGTCAACCAAACAACTAAATAGTTATACGGTATACTAATATGATATTCTAAGGAAAATACAATCATGCATTATATGAGGTACAGAGTTTTGACATAATATTCTCGGGTTGAAATTGCCATCTCCCACCAATGGCGTAATATTCACGGCTGTCGTGATACAAAGTTTTGACGAGATCTTAAGGAGGATGCTATTTTTGAAATACAAGGCAATTGTGATTGAGCCAAAAGATCAGAGTGTGTAGGAGATGATCCACTATAGTGTAGCAAATATGTTGGACAATTGTGGATGTACAATTGCTTGTAATCCAATATAGCAGATCTTACGGATTTACGTCCTTGATAAAACACTCTTTTTAGACTCTTGAAATAAAGCACCAACCAATAGTTGGTGCCCAAATACCGATATCGTATGCATCCTAAGTAATGAGATTTATGGGGCATTTAGTTTTCATTTGCTTCCATGTATATATTTAGTTTCAAGAATATTAAGTTATATACGGTACCGTATAATTTAAAATATAATTTCATTAATTATGAAATGATAACTAATTTTAAATTATGTATAGTACCATACTCACCTTTAGATTTATGAAATGAAAAATTTTGACCTGCAAAATATCCATTTTACGGGTATTTAGGGCTAGTCCAAGTCTTCATGGTTCAACTCATAAGTGTTTTGAGTACATTGCTGTGTTCGGGTATAGCAACTTTCTAGGCCTCTAATGAATGTTGTAAGGCTCACCAGATAAGTAGAAAATCCAAAATAATGAGGTATAAGAACTAAAACATATAAAGGTTATGCATTATAATAAATTTACAAATAAATTTTAGCATTTTTCATTTGAATAGAAAAAGTAGTAGCTTGGTAATTAAATTTTATGTCACACTCATCCAATAAACTGTAACAGATATTGTTCAATGTGAAAAGCATTCTAATTTTTTAATCACCGGCCAAAAAAGGAAGCTAAAAGACACAGAGCACATGGTTGAAATTCCAAAACAAATAAACTGATTTTGGGCAATAAAGTGGCTTCTTTGTAGCTTCTTTGCTATGAGTACTGCTGATCTTCGTAACTGGATCCATGCACCAAACACATCAGCCAATTGATGTGATACAAAATATTTGTAATATTTTCTTACGTGGCTGTTGAATCAAAAATGAAAAATGATAATTCCAAGGTATGAGAGGAAACATCATAGAAATTTCTCAATTTTCGGAACCTTGTATTTACCGCTTTGCACAAGCTTCAAAGGGCTAGACGCATACTCAACGTGGTTGGGCCACCTAGTTCATCACTTCAGCAACTAAAATAAGCTACGTACGTACTTGAAAGTGAGTTATGGTGATTAGCTGTTGATCTTACTCAGCTCACTAATCCAGAATCAGCTGAGTAATAAGCACCATGGGGCTCAAGGAAGCCATGGCTCAAAACATAAATGCACAAAAATGAAAAACCATTGACATTTGTCATTCTACAAAAATGGAAATGCCGATGTCCAGCACAAGATATTTTGCTTTAGGCATTGAAAAGATATTTTGTGATCTAAGACCAAACGAACAGAATTGTCATGGTAATTTGCTTTAAGCATGACAGCTCTCTAGCCAAGTTGTTGCTTAATAATACGTTTATAGCAAACTCAGCGTTTATCGAAAAAAAAGAATGAGAACTATAGGTAGTACTTTTCTTTTTAGATTATAGTCTCGGCCTATTATTATTCATTAGGGGTCATTAATTATTATTTATTACCAAAAGAGAAGATGGTATTTGGGTGAGAATAAGTTGAGCCTTAGCTGGTTACTATATATGCAATGCAGGCTCAAGCCAATTTGAAACGGAAACTTCTATACCATTACCAGGAACTCAGGTAGCATATCTTATGAACTATACAATTTTGGTCGTATTGGATAATTGGAAATTAGATAAAAATGTGGACGAAAAGAAAACCACATGATTATGACTGCATTCGGTTTGTCTGATTTGACATGAGAGAATCTGCCAGGAAAGTTCCTCACTTATAAGTCACTCTTCAACATTGGACAAGAATAGTTTTGCATAGTTCGAAATAAAGCAGATTATAAAAGGAGCATCCTCGTAATGTAGTTCATTGCATACAAGAATTAGAAAAGAAAAAAAGAAAGAAAGAAAGAAGAGGCTAGTTGAGTGCAAGTTAGAACCAAAAATATAGTGAGAAATGGAAATCGTGGAAGTAAGCAGCTACGAGGCACTGCCTCTGCTCTCATTGAATCATGTATCTTTGTTGTGCAGATCAGTGTGGGATTCAATGCGGTTCTATGAAGACGTCTTGGGCTTTGTTCTCATCAAACGCCCTTCTTCTTTCAATTTCAATGGAGCTTGGTTAGCTTTCTATACCCTGTGTGTTTTCTTTATTAGTTTTTTGGGTATAGATTTAACAATAAATCTAAGAACAAAACGTATTTCACAATTTTTTATTATGTCAGTTATGTACACTCAAATCCTTTTATCTCTCTCTCTTTTTATTTTTAATAGTATGTTATTGCAATACATAGTTTATAACATTTTAATTCTCTACACAAGTTTTCTGATAAGAGAACTTTGTTGAAGGATATTGACACACTTGTCTGTAATTTTTTTTCTTTAAGATGGAAATTTTAATCAAATTTGTATGTATTTATGTAGGTTGTACAATTATGGCATTGGGATACACTTAATTGAGAACCCTTCCATCGATGAGTATGACACAGTCAATGAATTGCGACCAATTAATCCCAAAGACAACCACATCTCCTTCCAGGTAAGAAAATATGAATTTAAATTTAAAAAAGAAGCAGCAAAGTTTTTAAACATTATTTACATTGAAGTAATAGTTGTGTCACTCGTATTTCATGGTAATGTTTAACAAAAAAATGTTTTGGACAGTGTACGGATGTTGGACTAGTTATAAGGAGGCTGCAAGATATGGGAATGAGGTATGTAACAGCTGTGGTAGAAGACGAAGGAGAGAAAGTGGAGCAGGTGTTCTTCCATGACCCAGATGGCTATATGATCGAGCTCTGCAACTGTGAAAACATCCCTATCATTCCTATCTCTTCATGTGCATTCAAGCCCAGAGGGGAAAGTTTCAAGAAGGGCGCACCAACTAAATGTGGGTTCATGGAGAATGTCATGATGGAAAGCTTGAGCATGGACATGTTGAACTTTTCATTTTAAGTTCCCCAAAGAATGAACAATTTCACCTTCTTTTGTTTTTCAAAAGAAATTTCAAATTTGTTATGTCCCAAAATGTATAACAAAGTCTAGTATGGTCCTGTGTCTTGGTTTCAGGAGAGTTTGTATTGGTTATTTGGTACTTTGAATAAAGATTGTGAGATTGAGTGAGTTTATATTTCTGTAATATATACCTTGAAGGCCAATATGTGGCTTTTGATTGTGTCAATATTTTGTTTGAAAAGCTTCCGTTGATGGAAGCTTCCCATGGGTGCAAGAAATTGCATATGATGTGTCCAAAAGTTGTGGGCCAGCCATCTCAATTTTAGTGGTTTGTGAATTTGTGGTGTTAAATTGCTGTTGTTGCTGCTCTTCTTTTCATTGATCTTTATACAGTTTACTCTATAATGATGCTTGCAGCCTTGTTGATGATCGATTACATGATAGTGCATTTACAACGTCATGCTTTGTGACGAAGGTTTTATCAGTATTTCAGGCAATTAAAAAAACAAAATTATAAGGTATTGTTTTTCTTGTGACTGTAGTGCCAAAAATGGAAAATTAAAACTATGACAAAAAAAACCGATCTCTTAAGCCCCATCAAATCAACTATGTAAAAGACTCATGTATTTAGTTTTGATTCAGTAAAAAAAAAAAAAAAAAAAATCCATCTATCAAAATAAATGAATAATAAGTGATTTGCTATTAAACTAACACTTTTGAGTATTTCCAACCAAGACATTTAGGGTTTAAATCTCCGAATGATTGAATTATTAAAAAAAAAAATGTCATCTTATCACCATTGAAAAGTAATGATCACCATTGCAATCACTTAGGCTGCGTTTGGATTCTATATTTTGGGAATGCATTCTAGAAAATGCATTCCTATTAGAATCAGAATCCAAAATATTTTGAATTCTGACTTCTGCTCTAGAAATGAGAATTTGTAAGATGCATTCCGCCAAGAATGCACTTTGCATTTTCCAGAATCTCAACCAAACATCTTAAATTTTTTGCAGAATGCATTCTATGTATAAAAATCCATGAAATTACTTTTAAGTAGAAGATCTAAACACAAGCTAAACCCAAACTTATTTGTTAGGGAATTCCAAGTTGCACCTTTTCAATTGTTGTGAAGCAAAATATAATACTCATATGCAAAATTAATATTTTTTTTTTATTTGAGTAATTGACTAATTGTATGCCAATGCCAATGGCATGAAACCGTGATCATTTAAGCTTTTTTTTTTTTAGAACAAAGCAATTCAATCTTATTTGTTGTATATATATCTTATTTGTTTGAAATGTTATTATATCTATTCAATATTAGTAACTAACTAGAGTCTATGTAAGTGACATGTTTGGACTTTAGACATGTAATTTTAGATATTAGATATGGGAGGCAATGAACCCTAGCTCGGGCCGACTTTGATTATGTTAAACCCTAATTAACTGGCCTAGGCTTTGAGTTGGCAGAAGATTCGATCATTTGATCAGAGTAAACTTAACGCCATTAGAATGGAGGTGAAATTCCTTTTAAACTAACTACTCACAAGTTTACATCGGATACTAGACGAGCAAGATGTCGTGAAATCATCAAAAGACTTGTACAAGAACTAAAACCATTTTTTTTTTTTTGCTTTTAATTTGACTTTGACTTTCCTGATATCTGACCAGAATTACACCAACTTAGAATCATTGGAAAGTAGGCAACACCATATTTCTACACTCAACTCAAATTGGAGGTTAAGAGGGTCGCTAACCGAGCACATCAAAATACGCATCCAAAGGAGTGGGCAAACAAAATAAACTAGATAAAAATAATAAAATAAATTTCCTTAGGGATGGGCACAAAAAGGTAGACAAGAGAGATATTTTGCATGTTAGTCCTTAAGCCTTGCATTCCTTCTTTTATTTATTCAAGAGTTAGTCCTCAAGTCTTAGATTTGATCATTTTTATTAACAAAAAAAAAATTGGTCTTTTACCTTTCAACCCATCTTCGACACAAATTGCAAGACAAGTAAAAGCTCTCTTAATTGGCTTCTTGATCTTTCTTCCTCATTTCACTCCTAAGTCCTAACCACCAAGAAAACTCTCTCAATTTCTCTAGCTCTCTCATACCCGAATCCCCTCTTCATTTTTCATTTGTTCTTCCTCCCTTTTTCTTTTGTTTTCCCAACCAAAATTCTACATTTTTTCATGAAACTCCAAGAACACCCATCTCCAAGCTCTTTCTCAAAGCAAGTTTACTTTTCTCCATCATTTGATTTAGGTAAAAACTTTGTTTTTACTATCTTTTGCATATTGGATTGAGCGTGTGTGTGTTTGCTTCTATCTCAGCTTTGATTATGTAGTTGTTATGCTTATGTGCTTATGCTTTGATTCTTTATTCGGGTCAAAGTTCACATGTTAGCATCTAATGGCTAATGTGAACTTGTTTCGAACCCAAAAATTTCAAACACATGCACACACATGTTTGGTTATCACCAATATCTTTTTCTTTCTTTTTTTGGACCCGTGGTTAGGGTTCTATATGGGTTTATGTCCATTTGACATTTGCATAGACCTGAGATCCACTCTAATAAGTCATGAAATATGACTTATTTACATACATTTTAGAGAGATTCTACTGAGATTGTGTTGCATTACATGTCTAATTACACTTAAATGAATGTTTGTTGTTCAATTCATTAGATTACATGACTTAGGCATTTAAGTGTGTTAATTTAATCCCTTAGATGTTAATTTGGACTATGCTTAATTGCAGGTACAAGCTGGATCACATTGGAATAGATAGTAACAAGCTGGAAATGAGCAAAAGAGAAGAAAGAGTGTTGGAAATCCACAATTCAAAACAAGGAAGAATCCAGTCGACTGGATTGGTGGTCCAGGCGACTGGATTAGGCAGAAACTATAGGATCTCCAAACCTCAAGAATCCAGTCAACTGAGTTGGATCTAGGCGACTGGATTAGGCCCAGATTTCAAGATCTAGTCAACTGGATTGGTGTTCCAGACGACTGGATTAGGCAGTAACTCCAGACTTCCAAATCCAGTCGACTGGATGATGTTCTAGGCGACTGGATTCGCGCGAATTCAGTTTAATGAAGGCCCATTCTGTGTTTTAAAATGCTCCAAGTTCAAGGCCCATTGGACCCAATTTGTTTAGGCCTTGAATTCCGAATTGGACAGCTGGGATTAGGGTTTATTTGGGGTTTAGATATAAAAGCCACATTCTTACACTCTTAATCTCTGTCTACCTCTACCTCTCTTTCTCCCAAGTTTAGGTTTTCACTCCCATGGCTACCTAAGCCTCTTGCTAAGGTTAGGGGCTATGTTTTCTACATAATGATATGAATACTTGTAGTCCCTTTTATTTTTAATGCTAAATTACAATTGATTGTTAATTTATTGATTCCTAATTGATGTATGTTTTATTCCGTACTTTCTATAAGTTCAATCATGTTTTTCTTATGATTAAGGGAGAATATTGCATGGTTTTAATTAGGTATTGTGATTTATAAATTGAAAGGTCTTTCTAATTATTACTCTAGCCACTTTATTTTCTCCAATAATATAGTGTTCATGAGTTTTATTAGTTCAACCATGTCAAGAGCTTTTTAAAAGAAAAATAATTAACTTGGAAACTATTATTAGAACAAGGTTTTTAATCGGGATTATAAGGAATCATACTGGTATAGAGAAATACCTCGAAACCCTAGTGCCCTTTTACATATATTTCTTACAAAATTCCCAAAACCAGATCTATTTTACTCTTTTTAAATATTGATTTACATTGTCATTTGAAAACACAACTTCCTGAGGATCGACAACCTCTTACACATTGTGCTACAAGCACCGTTTATTATTGAACGACATCACACTCGATGGGTTATTTAAATTTAGTCATTTAATAATGTCTCTTTTTCTTTTGATCATGGGGAGGATTTTTCCATGCGAACTTAGTTCACTTATTCCATGGACCTAACAAGATTATTATTTAATGTTATTTACATTCCGTTATTTAAATAATGTCCTTTTCTTTCTTTTTTTTTCTTTTGATCCAAGGAAGGTACATAAGGTTAGGTCATTTATTCCATATGCTTGATAGGATCATTATTTAGACTCTGACATCTAAAATTAAGAACTAAAATGAAACATTTAAAAAATATAAAGACTAAAATACAAACATCTCTAAAATATAAGTTCGTGAATTTTCACCTTGTTCAATTTCAATGTCAACGGGACTTGGGGTGAATTCTGATGTCAGGTTGGTCCATTTGGACTCAAACCAAATCGATTATGCATTAACATGGATCATATCTATGCTGTAATGGTTTAATATATAATCTTTGTAATGTTTCAATAATAACACGTCACCTAATAAAAAAATATAACTCAATATTTAACATATTTTCTGGGTTTAACACATTATATATATTTTTATATTTTTATTAGGTAGAGTATATTTTATAAGGAGAGTATTATTATTGAAGTATTGCAGATTGTATATTAAATCGTAGGCTTATGGCTGCTCTGGCATTAACAGGATGAACAAGGCTTTGTAGACTTGTAGTTAAAGTCGGGGTTCTGCCAAACTTGGGCGGCTAATACTTATCAACAGACCTAAGGGATAAGTGATAAGAGTTAAAGGAAGCTCAAATCTTTATGAAATTGTTGGCTACTTTTTAATACCTGCCCACCTATGACCTATCCCAATTTCTCGTAATATTTATCTGTAGTGAAAAATATCAACACCACATTGACCATAGGGCCATAGAGGTACACAACTGACAACACCTAGTGGTAATATATGAACCACAAAAACCATCTTGACTCTTCTAATCTATCCCTAATCTGTTATCTGTAATCTCTCTCTCTCTCATTCTTTCTTCTTCTTTTTTTAATACCATACAACCTTATTTAGCGTAAAGCATAAAGATATGGGACTAAATCTATTTTCTAAAAAAAATTGGACAAATAATAATGTTGAAAAGCCCCTTTTAAATGACTAAATCTATTTTCTAAAAAAAATTGAGACTAAATTTAGAGAAGTGAATGATTTCTTGGGAAATATTACTATAAACATCGTGGACTAACCGGATCAGGTGTGCAATACTTTTTAATGATTGAGATAAAATTAACATTTTAGTTTTCAAATCTCAACCATTTAGTTGAAAAAATAAAATAATAACAATTGAAAAAAGTAAAAAAGTATATATTATTTTATATATATATATATATATTGAAAGGGAAATGGATTAAAGTTCCAACAATAAATATCACGAAACCAAAACAAAAAACGAAAACATATAACACGTGATCTCAATCCGCATTCGAGACTCGTCTTTTGAACATTGGCTCTTTCATTCGGTAGAATTACAAATACTAATAGACTACTTACACTTAGAAAAATCAAATTTTTAAATGAATATTTTTTAACTAACCAACAATACCCAAACAAATTTCATTGTCATTATAGCGAAATTAGAGAATATTATACACAACAACCTCAACCAACACAACAAAATTCTTCAATGAATGTTAATCTCAACCCAACAATAAACACAAACAAAATTTCATCCCAAATGAGCTGCTCAAACCTAGTTCAATTTTCCCATTTCTCATCTACCAAACAAGAATTTACTAAATAGAAAAGAAAAGAAAAAAATAAAATAAAATAACAATACAACAACCTCAACCTTCTACCCTACTCATCCACTAGAACATCATAACACATTGCCATTGAGGTCCATTGGAACGTCACACCACTTGTTGAAGCCACTAAGCCAAGTCGACAACCACAACTCAACCACGTTTCTTGCGAGAGGCCGACAACCACAACATCAACCAAGAAAGAGAGGCAAAGATAGAAGAGAGAGCTCATATAAATTTATAAGATTTGAAGGGTGGTGGCATTATTTACAAGATTGTCACAACCTTTTGTAGAAAACAGAAAACACAAATCTAAAAACATTATTTTGGTATTTTTTAAAAACTTTTCTACACAGTACACAATAATTTTGGAACATAGTTTTTGAAATTCGTTATTTGAAAACACTCAACCAAACAAAGTTCTTTAAGCGGGTCTCACTAATTTTTGTATTTAAGTGTTGGAAACACATTTTAAAAATGTGAACCAAACAATTTATTTATTTTTATTATTATAAATTATCACAATACACAAATAATTTTGTTTCCCAACATAATATATTATCCAATAAAAATTTATTGGAATTCTATGTTATGAATGAGATATCCTCTTTTTTTATTCTTTAAATCCTTTTTCTGGTGACTCATAGTGCATCTATGGAACTCACGGATTGTCAGTGACCCGATTTATAGAGCAAACACATTAGGTAATTACTGTTTTACAATATGATATGGATTCGAAACCTTATGCATATGTCTCATATTTATTTTTAAAAAAAAAAACTATTTACTTAAAACACATCTTTGAAAATTCAGTCAATACCAGAAACAGTGATTCGGAGATTTTTTGTTTCTCAGTGTGACGACAGAATAGACTTATTTAGGTACATATTTGAAGTGAAACCAGATAGATGCCCCGTGGACGGCTGCGCTTCAATGAGCGAAAAAAAAAAAGATGACTGAGAAGACACACACCAACAAAGCAAGCAAAGCAAAGCAAAGCAAAGCAAAGCAATATAAACAAAAACAAAAACTAAATGGAATGGGCCCCATGTCAGTTTTTTCATCTAAATTGGTGGGTGAGAATACTTAAAGACTCGCTGTCAGCCCCACTGGCTTTGAAGCGTGTGGCTACGGAGTGACCTCGTGGGAACAAAGTTGACAGTAAAAAAAAAAAAATCCCATACACGGCTTCTCGAATCTCCTATCAGGACAGGACCCAACACTCAAAGTCTCAACAACCCTTCTCTTCTTGAAAATCCTCTCTCTCTCAAAAAATAAAAATCCTAGTCCAACTCCTTTGTTCCCCATCATTGTATTGGACAAAAATCGAAACAATCACACACACTGTAATATCATTGAGATTTGGTGGTGAAATTGTGTCTTATTCTGAGTAGTTTCGTTATGAGGCGTTAGTTGGTCTTATTGTTTGGTTGTGAAGTTGAACATGGGCCTTTTATTATATACTATTATTGGTCATTTGGAGAAATGAGAGTTGAAAGATTTAATTATGCGAACACTGTGTGACGCTTGTGAGGGTGCGGCCGCTGTTGTTTTTTGTGCTGCCGACGAGGCCGCTCTCTGCCGTTCCTGCGACGAAAAGGTTTGTCTTTCTGCCACTTCATTCTTCTTCTTCTCTCTCTCTCTCTTTTTGGTATAAATTGTTGTATTAGACTATTAGTTAGTTATACTTATATGTGATTCTTCTTGATTTGTATTGGGTTTCTCTTTTAATTACTTGTTGACCCGATTGTTGTTTACCTTGTCTAGCCTCTTGTGAAAAAGCAATAATCTTGGTATGGATGAATTTAACTGAAGAAATTTTTTTATTTTTTTATTTTTTTTGTAAAGTAGCAATATTCTTTTAATAATTTCTCTTAAAACTTTTTTAAAACTTACGCATGGAGTGGCTATAAATGTATGAGTTGTCAGGTGTAGGAATTTAGTGAGCTGGGACAAAATGTTGTAGAACGTGTAATTTCTTGTCCTTTTCTTTGTCCTTTGTTGTTATATTTTTAACGCATTGTGATATATATATATATATATCTTTGTTAAAAATAAAATGATAGGTTATTATTCTATATTTGCTTCTATACAAGTCTCGTTATAAGATTGTACCGTCCAGCTTGTTGAAAATTTGAAATCCAAATGTACATCTTACTGCAATGCTTTTACTGTTAATGGGAGTGGCAGGTTCACATGTGTAATAAGCTTGCTAACCGGCATGTACGGGTTGGTCTTGCAAGTCCTAGTGATGTTCCCCGCTGTGACATATGTGAAAATGCACCTGGTATGCAGGTCTCTTTTTTTTTTTTTTACTTTACTATTTATTTTCCAGATTGTGTTTTGTAAAAGAAATTCAAGCTTTTGATTCTCATTTTGGGAAAATGTATGTAGCTTTCTTTTACTGCGAGGTAGATGGGAGTAACCTGTGTTTGCAATGTGACATGATTGTTCATGTTGGAGGTAAAAGAACGCATGGAAGATATCTTCTATTGAGGCAGAGAGTTGAGGTTTGTAACTGCTATACAGAGATATTGGAGTCACAGTCATGCTACTTTTATGTAAAATTCTTCTTTGAAACAATTTGTTTGTTCTGTAGTTTCCAGGGGATAAACTACCTGGTCATCTTGAGGAGCCAGGTTCGCAACCCATAGATCAAGGTGAGACCAGAAGGGGACAAAATCCGCCTTTTAAACTTGCAATGGTAGAGAACCAGCAAAGTCATAGGGTCTCTCCTGTTCCTGTTTCTGATGCTAAAGCTGATGGAAATGCCAAGATGGATAAAATGATTGATTTGAATTTAAATCCTCAGCGGATGCATGAACATGGATCAAACAATCAGGTTAGGCTGATGACACATCCATATATATACTACTTGTCTTTCATTTTGTTTTGACATGGATCTCAACTTAGCAAAGGAACATTTGCACCTAGCAAAGAAATTGAATGGATTCTATGTCTATTACTTCGCATTTGAAAGAAGAAATTTGCCCAGGCCTCAAAATGGACTCACAAGTCAAAATGTGGCTATAATTACTGTATGCTGAATGATTATGAGTCTTTGCAAGAAGAAGACTTAGAAAGAACAAAGTAGTTTGGATCTGAAAAAGTATATTCAGTTCATAATATTCTAAATTGATCATTTATGTTCATGGTTGGTCTAAAATTTAGTTCTTTATATGTATAAACCAACTGTTGCCTCCCGTAGGAGTTTGGACTGTGTCTTAGTCCCAGTGTGGCTGATCATCCTCTCAGACGAGCCACTGATCATGGCTGTCTGTTGAGGATTTTAGATAGGACTCCTATTCAGTTTCAGTAATAGATAATAGGCTTGGATCTGGAAATGTTAGATTCCGTGTTATTTATACAGTTATAATCGTATCTAAAAAAGAAAAGGGGGGGGGGGGGGGTGTTGCTGATGGGGGAATCATAGAGGAAAAAAATCTGATAGCTGTGGTGATTGTCAATTGGATGGGGAAAGTGATTATGATATTTCTAATTTATGAGTAATTAGTGGTGCAGCACAAATTTGAGAGGCCTTGAGAGTTGAAAATCAACAAAAGCAAGAAAAAAATATCCTTTAGGAATTAGCACCTACACTTGCTTGGAATCAACACCAAGCAAGAAACAAAAACTAAGAATTAGCATCAAGCCATTCGAAAGATTGCAATAGAAACAAAAACTAGGAATTAGCATAAAGGAGAAGTACTTCTATTCCGAAGTATCACAACTGGTTTATAAAAATGCACAACATCACAAGAGAAGTTATAATATTGGTACCAATTCTTTTTGGTTTTTAATTCGTAATTCTACATTCTGACAGTTTCTATTATGATTGTACCGTCTCTTTCTTTGGCTTAGGAGAAAATGAGATTGAGGATCTCCTCCCTCTCAGAAGATCCTTGAAATTCATACCACTACTCTATAATGCTGTTATAACTAAATAGAACCATTCCATTTTGTTGAGATAATCCAAATCCACCTTAACTTGATGAGTGTTGAAATTTGATGACATTTCCTTATTATAAGCAAGTAAATTGACATGCATTTCTAAGCAGCAGAAGTTTGTTGTTCTCAGGATCAGTGATCATAAATCTGGAGGCGGGGGCTCTTGCATATTCATGCTAGAAGAGTGAGCTAAGTTTCTGAGTATACTTCATTCTGTGTGGACTTCTTTCCTTGCCTTTTTCCTAGTTGGATGAGGCTATGGTCACCAAGGCATGGGAATATACTTTGCCTATGGTGTAGTCTAGTTGTGCAGAACAGTAGTTGGACAGCATTCATAACTTACATTGTAATGCAAACAATTATAAGTAACTCCAATGAAGGTTTGCAACTGTTTTGAAAGTTTTGTAAGCCTAGTACTGACTTGTTGAAGTGCCATTGTACAATTTGCATTATGAGGTTTCTTTACAGGACGCTTGGGACATCATGATGAAGCTTGAGAAAAGGTCATCATAATTTTCACTTCTTCATTACGTTTTTTTCTTTCTTTTTTTTTTCAAGAAAAAGAATTCATTAAAACTGCAATAGTTGTAGTACAAATCACAGACAGAATGCACTACGCTTTTCCATAGTCCTTGAAATGTACTTCTGCAGGTTACTCATTTCTATTTAAAATGAAATAAAATAAAAATTACTTCTGAAAATCTGGGATTAGTTGAGCCCAAATGTTACCTGAGTGTGGGCTGTGTTCAGAAGCGAGCTACCCTCGACTGAAGGATGCCTATAATAGACTATAGTGATTGTACACTCTGATCCTGTATCCCCTCCCTTTTGATTTGTCATCTTTTTTTATGAGGACGTGGGTCGATTCCCCTTATACAAAAAATGTGTGTTAGATTAAGATTTCTACATTCTTTTTTTTTTTTTTTTTTTTGCTAAATAAGATTTATATATTCACTTAAAGGAGCGACATCAAAAAAATAAAAATAAAAATTGTACACTTTGAATCACTATTTGGGGAGCAATACAAATAATTGTGATCGTTGTCCTTGTGGTTGTACCTGAAACTCTGTAAGTACAGATGTTCTCTTGAATGTGGCATTTAGACCAAGATTCCAATAATACTTTTAGATGGTCGGCATGTAAAATGGTAAAAGTAACTATGCATCTCACTCGTCAGATTAAACATATTAAAAAAAAAAAAAGAGGACAAATGTTAAAATGTAACTTTTTAATTGGATGGTCGAAATGAAAAGTTGTTTTTGGAGCTTCACTCTCTTTCTTTAACCTAGATATGAGACACTTAAGTTATAGAATTAGTATAACACTCTGTTTGTTTTCTCTTATTTTCTCAGACTTAGATTCGAATGAGAGGGAGAGAGCTTATTTTCTAGGAAATACAAGCAGAAAACAAGCTTCGAAAAAGAAAGCAAATTTTTATTTGGGTTTTCTATTGACCAACTTAAGTTTCCTATTGATCACATTTTCTGATTCTACCAAACACAGGAAAACTTGAAAAACATTATTTAGAAATGTAGAATATTCTACCTAACCAAATGGAGCGTTAGACCAACACTACACTTATGTCAACCATACAATCAACTATATGATCACTCGTGAACACACAGCAACAGTTTTGACTTTTTTTCTTCTTATTTTTCAAACGTTAAGGCTCTATTTGCTTGGGGGTGAAAAGGGAGGGGATGGAAAATTAGGAAAGGAAAATGTTTTTTTCCCGTTTGGTTGGAGTGGAAAAATAGAGGAAAGGAAATGAGGGTGGGGGAGTTTTTCACCCCAGCTCTACCATTTTTTTTTTCCTAATTTAAGAAGAAAATGATAAGGAAAATGGTATGAAAAATGAAACTTATAAGATTACGCTCCATTTTTCCATCCTACGTTTATATAATAAAAGACATAACAATAATTTAGTATTTATCTTTTTATTTTTTTATCTTTTCAACCAAACACACATGATAGAAAATACAAATTTTTTCACATGTAATCCCCACAAAGTTAAGCTAAAATGCATCACAGTTTTCAATTAATAATTAAATAAATAGAAGTTCTCTACCATTCCTCTGGCTAAATGCTAAAAAATATTTTTTTTTTTTAAGTTTTTGGGCCAAACATGACTTTTGTGATGTTTATTTGAAATATGAACTTATTCAAAATCGTCTTTGTGAAAGACACTTTTGAACGTGAAAATCGTCTTTCTGAAAGACACTTTCTGACCAAATTTTGGTCAGAAGTTGTCTTTAGAAAAGACGATTTTGAGAAATATAAAAATTTTGGTCAGAAAGTGTTTTTCAGAAAGACGATTTTCACGTTTAAAAGTGTCTTTCACAAAGACGATTTTGAAAGTCCATATTTCAAATAAACATCACAAGAGTCATGTTTGGCCAAAACTAAAAAAAAATAATATATATATTTTTATAGCAACTTTGGCCCCATTCCTCTCGGTAGAGAGAAAAAAATAAAATAAATAAATAAAAAATAGTAGAATTGTACTTTAAATACGCAAAACAGTACTATGCTTGCAAGCTACTACAATAGAAGATTGCTGATCCACGAAACTTAGCAGATGCTCCAAAAATCGAAAAAGCCCTTTCTCTCTTTGCTTCGTTGGATGGAAAGAAAAACGATGGGAAACTTCCTACTTTATTTTTCATCTTCTTGAGTCCATTGGGAAACTTCCCTTTTCGGCCAAGGGAAACATGCATTAACCGATACGCTTATCATTGGCCCACAATCACCATCTGTCTCAAATACACCAATAATTATTTCATACATTTCCATACCCAAAGAAGGCATCTCTTGTCTTGTATAGTTGTATGGATATTTGCATATTTTCTTATAATGCGTTGATTTATGAGATACCTTGAAGTACCATATGACATCTACTCAAGTGTATTTGGACCTTAACTCACTAAAAAAAAAAACATTTGGACCTTTACCGAAATATTGGACCTTCTAGAATTTGGGCCTGAATGCTGACGTGGCAGGTCCAGATCTAAATGGACCGTAAAGACGCAAACCCATCTTTGACCGACAAATGTATTTGGCTTTTCGTCGGAGGGAAAAGCGTAGCGTTTAGCTTTGGTTTATGTTCTGTCTCTGTTGAAACTTGAAAGAAGAAAAGAGAAAAAACAGTCTGGGAACGACGATGAGGCCAGGGTCGATGCTGCCATGGTTGCTGTTGTTGTTGTTGTTGTCTTTGTTCTCGACGATCTCTCATGGCTTTGTCACCCCTCGGACTATGCTTAACAGCTTGTCTGGAAGCAGTAATTACTTGACCCAGGAGGAGCTCTGGTTCAATCAGACTCTCGACCACTTCTCTCCCTATGTACCTCTCTCTTTTCTCTCTTTTATTCTTTTATGTTTTTCTATTAAGAAAATTACTCAATTTAAGTCATGCGAAATCAAACATTTTTTGATCAATTTGTTTATTTGCTAGTGTATGGTTGTTTAGAAATGATGATGAAATTGAATTTTTCAATAGTGATAATTTGGGGAAACTTGGTTTTATTGTCTTGTTGTTAACTTGATTCTTTTTAGAAATTGATAACAGAATAGATATCTAATTAGAATAACAGAATTGACCATTCATATTTGGCTAAGCATACTTAAATGCTACTTTTTAAAGCCAAAAAAGAAGTCTTGACGAGAGAAATGCACTTATCTGTACACTCTGCATGGATTAGCCCGTTAGGGGTGAATGCCCTGGATTACCCGACATTGGTTCTGGTGGGTGCGGTCAGTTACCCGTAAGAGTTTGATAGCAATGAGGATTGTCGTATATATGCTTTGCTTTGCGCAACTCTCTGAGTGAAGTTCTCCTATGTTATCAAAAAAAAAAATTTACTTTCCTAGTTCTTCTTTTCTAAATAAGTTTTGAGACTTTCCCAGATGCAGTGAATAATGCCTTGCCAAATTTCAATTAGTATTACTATATTAAAAAAAAAAAAAAAAAATAAAAAAAAATAAAAAATAAAAAATTAAAAAAAAATAGAAAGGTTTTTGGGACTTATATTGTTGTTCAATTTATCACCTTTTTGTGGCGGAGGCCTCGAACAGGACTTCTCTTCAGTTTATAACTTATTTGTAATTGCAAGTTGATAAAATAGGTGATGCGCATTATTATGCTCACTCTTGGATTGCACTTGTATTTGCAGGATCAACGCCGATTTCAGCAGCGATACTATGAATTCCTTGATCACTTCCGGCTTCCAGATGGACCTATTTTTTTGAAAATTTGTGGTGAATCTGCATGCACTGGGATAGCCAATGACTATATTAGTGTAAGTTATGATTTTTAACCCAAATTTGTGGTTGTTGCCTTAGGTATTTGTTAGACCCTTACTAAGTGTGTGTGAGAGAGAGAGAGAGAGACTTTATTGTGCTTTATGATTCTTGGTAAGTATGTATGCTAATTAGAAGCAAAACTTTAAACCTTGCAATTGTTATAGGTTTTAGCAAAGAAGTTTGGAGCAGCAGTGGTTTCTCTTGAGCATCGCTACTATGGAAAAAGTTCCCCCTTCAATTCATTGAAGACGGAAAATTTGAGATATCTGTCATCTAAGCAGGCGCTTTTTGATTTGGCTGTTTTTCGTCAGTACTATCAGGCAAGTTATCTTCTAATTTATTAAATAGCTCAGTCATGGGTCAGTTACTTAGAAATGAATTGGCTACCAGTCACGATGGATAAGTCAATAGTTCATATTCTAGAGTTTGGCAGTGAAGGATTAATAGAAGGAGAAATCTTCTTGACATTCTGATTGAGGAGAGTAAAATTGTTGGCTCAAATCCAAGAAGCCAATGATTTTCTGCATTTCCTATTGGACCTTGAAAGTTTAATCTTATCGGGGTGTTGCCAATTTTTTAGTGTACCCACTTGACAAGATGTCATCAGTCATCTATATTCTCTATGTGCAGATCTTCCATGGCCTTATTGCTATTTTCTTTATCAGTTGTTTTGATTGCACCTTTTTTATTCTTTTTTGCAGGATTCTTTAAATTCAAAGCTCAATAGAGCAAATGTTGAAAATCCCTGGTTCGTTTTTGGTGTCTCATACCCAGGAGCTCTTAGTGCATGGTTCCGTCTTAAGTTCCCACATTTAACATGTGGAAGCCTTGCAAGTTCTGCTGTTGTTCTTTCTGTTTATAACTTCCCTGAATTTGACCAGCAGGTAAAGACTATGGTTCTTTTCTGTTCTTTTCTTTTTTCCACTTACAAATCGAAACTTTGATTTTTAAATTTTATCTTTCTTATATATATATATATATATATATATATATATATATTTTTATAAAGAATACCTTTTTTATTTGTGATAAATAATACTTTTATTGATATAGAGAAGAGAATTTGTGTACACATTTTTGGAGCTAAGCTTTCGTTTAAGAATGCCAAATTTGCTCTTTCTTGCTGTTAGGTATAACCTTTCTGTATTATCTTCTAAATGCAGATTGGTGAGTCAGCTGGTGCAGAATGTAAAGCTGCACTGCAAGAAACTAATCAACTTGTTGAACAAAGACTTGCAACAGAAGGAAAATCAGTGAAGACATTGTTTGGTGCATCTGAGGTTTGAGTCTTTTCCCTGTTGATCATGATGTACTCCAAAACCTTGTTTAAATAGCAGACTGATGAGAATTTTCTTCTATACTCTTCATCTTGCATATTGACCTTTATCTGTGTCTGCAGCTTGAGATTGATGGCGATTTCTTTTATTTTCTCGCAGACGCTGCTGTAATAGCGGTATATATGGTTTCTTTTCCAGTTCTGTTGCTATTTTAATTTTTCACAAACTAATGATCTTTATGTTTGAATTTGCAGTTTCAATATGGAAATCCAGATAAACTATGTTCCCCTCTTGTTGAAGCAAAGAAGGCTGGAGATGATTTGGTGGTATGCTCCTCTTTCTTGCTATTGATCTGGTTCTTTCATTGGGGAATTTCTTAACACATCAATGGTTTACTTGTTTTTAGACAATTTACTAACCACCTTCACTGGTTATAACTTGTTATCGTTAGCTTATTAACGGATAGGCTATCTAGATCCTGGTCCTGGCACTTTTAGATACTGATAGCTTGTTAACAGATAATCAATATTTTTTGCTTTGCTGCGTGTTAGATATGATTAGTTTTATTGTTTTTCTTCTTTTTTACTTTGTTCCTTTTTTCTCTGTTCAACTTGTTAGCACTGCTGATGTTACACTTTCTTTGGCTTGTTTTTCATCCAGATGCATCGTTTTGAACTAGTTGTCTAATGCTTCAAACATTGTTTCATGCAGAATGCATATGCCAAATATGTGAATGAGTATTATCTTGGAAGTTTTGGTGTTAATGTCCAAACATATAATCAGAAGCACTTGAAAAACACTGCTCTTAGTGAAGACAGTTCCGACCGGTTGTGGTGGTTCCAAGTTTGTACTGAAGTTGCATATTTTCAGGTGGCACCATTAAATGATAGCATTCGCTCCACAAAAGTTGACACAAGGCATGTTTCTCATTACCTCATTGTGCTTAATGTGCCCTCTTTATCTTAGTAGTTTTTGCTTGCCCATTATTTACAGATCTTAAAAATTTTAAAACTTTTTGCGGTTGGTTTTGTGTGCCCTAATATGCCCATCTGGGTATACAATTTGGCTGCTGATAAATGGCAGATATCATCTGGACCTTTGCAAAAATGTCTTTGGAGAAGGCATCTATCCTGATGTGGCTGCAACAAATATTTACTACGGAGGCACAAAAATCGCTGGTATGAACATCAACCTTGCTCTTCTTTCTGTATTTACTTTCTCAATATAACTCCAGGAAGCACAGATACTTAAAATTAGATTTAGTAAAAGTAGAAATAAAGATGACGGGGCTGTCAGATTTGATGGCCAAGAGATACCAAAGAACGAGACTTTCAATATATTGGATCAATAATTTATAAAGATAGAGAGATTGAAGAAGACGTGAATCATAGGATAAGAGCAGGGTGGGCGAAGTGGAGAAGAGCAAGAGAAGTATTGTGTGACTGTAGAATACCTATTAAGTTAAAGGGATTATTCTATAGGACCATCTATGTTCTATGGTAGTGAATGTTGGGCTGTTAAGAAGCAATATATTCATAAAATGAGTGTAGCTGAAATGAGAATATTAAGATGGATAAGTGGAAATACAAGGAAAGATAGGATTCAAAATGAGATATTCGTTTAAAGATAGGGGTGGCGCAAATTGATGAAAAGATGAGGGAGAGTTACTTGAGATGGTTTGGTCATGTTCAGAGGAGAAAGATTAATGCACTAGTGAGAAAAAGTGAGTTGATTCAAGTTAAGAGAACAAAAAAAGGTGAAGGAAGACCAAAAATAACATTAATAGAAGTAGTAAAAAATGACATGTTAATTAATAACATAACAGAAAGTATGACTTTGGATAGAATAGAATGGCGTAAAAGAATACATGTGACCAATCCTGATTATTTTGTTGAAGATCTATAGCCGACCCCAAAAATTTTGGGATTAAGGCTTGGTTGTTGTTGTTATTGTTGTTATGCCTTTTAGCATTGATTGTTATCTTTTAAACTAAAAATTAGCATACCTCTACTTGAAAATATTCATTTATATATGAACTAATTAAAGATGCAGTAGCTTATCCTAAATTTTCAAGAATTGATATATCTTCTTGTCCGTTCGTATTGTATACATGTCCCATGTCCCATATCTGTATTGGTGCTTCCTAGGTGTAACTTAGGGGTGGGCTCGGGTCGGGCCGGTCGGTTATGGGGGTAATTTTTTATCCTAACCGACTGAGTCGGGTTTGCAAAGACAAAACCCGTTGACCGTCCATTCAACTGGTCGGATCGGGCGGGTCGGTGATCGGGTTTGGTCGGTCGGTTACGGTCGGGTTGGTCGGGTTTTCTTTGGTTGGTGGAGGTGGTGGTGCCGTGGCAAAAAATGGCGAGATCTAACCAAAATCCGGCGAGGATCTCGCTAGATCTGACGAGATCTCACCGGATTGGTGAGGATCTCGCTAGATCTAACGAGATCTCACCAGATCCGGTGAGATCTTGCTAGATCTGGCGAGATCTCACCAGATCCGGTGAGGTCTCACCTGATCTGGAGCCACCCCGTGACGGCAAGCAAACGCCGAGAGAGAGAAGAGAGAGCTTGACGGCAAGCAAACGCCGAGAGGGAGAAGAGAGAGCTCGATCGTGCCGGTGTAGAAGCTACCGTGAGCTCGTGCCGGTGAAGAAGATGCCGCGTGCCGGTGAAGAAGATGCTGCACCAGTGAAGAAGCTGCCGTGAGCTGAGAGTGAAAGAGGGAGAAAGAGAGGGTGAGGCACGGGTGAGTTTCTGAGTTGTGAGTTGTGACTGAGGAGAGAGAGTGAGAAAGAAGTAACTGAGTAAGGAACTAAGGGTACTGAACGAGTGAACGGGTATCAGCGGGCGGGTATGGGATTATGGGTACTGGGTAGTTATAATTATAAGTTTATATTTATATTTTGTCGGGCGGGCGGGTATCCACCCAACCAAAATTTCAAAATCCGTTATCCGTCCGTTATCCGGATAGTTAAAAAATCCGTAACCGTATCCGTCCGTATATATGCGAGCAGGCGGGCGGGCGGGTGAGCGAGTCGGCCGGATTGGTCGGGCGGGTCGGGTTTCACGGTTTTTTGCCCACCCCTAGTGTAACTATATACACGAGTACCATATTACCCATTTGGTAGCTGAGGACTTTTCCATGTTAGCTCTTGCGGGTTGTTGGCTAATAGTCTATGTTTTATGGTTTGGCAAACAACTTATTTTCTTTGGGTATTTTTATCTACTTCTAAAAAAAAAATTTGGAAAACCCAGTGCACAAAACTCCCACTTTTGTAGGGTTTGGGAGAGGTGATTAGTAAGCGGCCGTACTCACAATTTTTTTGGAGAGGTTGATTCTCGGACTCAAACTCTCAAACTGTCGCTTTTGGTGAAAGGCACTTGCCATCACTCCGAGGCCCAACCTTTAAAATTTTTAAAATAAACATCTCTCTCTCTCACACATACCATCAATACCCATTTGCATGTGTGCATGGAAATATCTGAAGCTTTATATATATACTACGCTTCATCTCCTATTAACCAAGCTTTTTGTTGGTTTTACCATATTCATTCCATGGGGTTGGGGAACTTTAGCTGCCTGCATATAATCTTTAGAAGCTTGCATCGCGGGAAACTTTAGGGCTGTATGCACCGAATGATAAGTAAAATTTAAATGTCAAAAGGAGTTTAGTATATATATGAATGCAGATTTTCAAGAAGTTAGTTTAGTTCAGAGGAGAAAATTGACTTGTCCATGCTTGATGGCTAAAACTATGTGCTTTATTGGATATTATTTTATGCATATAGTTGCTGAGTTGCTATGATGAAATACTATCTATGTATTCAGTAATAGTTCATGTCTTCTCATGAAAATTTAAAATGCAGGTTCAAAAATAGTTTTTACGAATGGCTCACAGGATCCCTGGCGTCACGCATCTAAACAGACTTCGTCAACAGATAGTGAGTTTCTGATTTCTTGATATGAAATTACAAAAATCCTGTAATAATATTTGAAGCATTTTCCTTAGATGTCAAAATTGCTTCAATCCCACCATATTCCTGTCATCACGGCAGACTTTGTCCCGTAGACATTTCCATAGATGCATCTTCATCTTCTGATTAAACTGACAATGAAAGATATTTTATATTGGCTTTCACAAGTAATTCTGATCCACATTTGTAAGGTTTAATATATTTCAGTCGTCTTATTGTGGTTCATGCTTAAGAATTTGTATATTGCATATGATGATTTCTCATTTTGGTATAATTAGTTCATTGTATGTGAATAATTCAGACTTTGCTACATGCAACAACGATGTGAAGTCATATCTACAGGATAGGGACATTTTGATGTCTTTTATTTTATCATGTTTTCATTCTTTTACTAAAATCTGTCTGTTGAACTTTCTAGTGCCTTCCTACCTCATTACTTGTCATAATTGTGGCCATGGCACCGATTTGCGAGGATGTCCCCAAGCTCCTTTAAGCATTGAAGGTATGCATAGCTTGTGTCAGCTTTTATGTTCTCAATACCAATTTGAGTTTCTTATTCAATTCATTTTGGCCTATTCATGGGTTTTGAAATGGGCGGGCTGATAATTTGCATGTTCAAAAGGTAATATTTGATATATTTGTATCACCTAAGGGGATGAATATCTGGCTATTGCTTCCATAATAGGTTTCAATGGGGATTGGGGATGGTTTCACTAACAGCCGAATGCTACGTTAATAAATATCAAAAGATTGCTTCAGTTTCAATTTGTTTGCTTCTTCATATGCATATTTGTAAGAACTTTTTAAACCTGGAAGAATAAGCACATCGCACTATCTTTTCCCAATTATTAGTCTAACATTGATGAGTGAAAATTTAGTGTAGTAACTTTCATTCTTGATCAAGATACACATCACCTAGTTAATTATAGGGCTATTGGAAGCCTTCATATTCTAAAGGTTGCCACTGATGCAGCATTCTGAGATAGTATGGGTTAAGAATCATGCTCTGGTCTACTTTTCCTGCAAATAGTTATGCTGTATCCTCTGAAACTGTGAAATTTTCCTCAGGCAATTCCCAGAACTGTAGCTCTCCTGATGCAGTCAATAAAGTAAGGCAACAGATTGTGGAAAACATAGACTTGTGGCTGTCACAGTGCCAAGACTTAGCTCGGTGTTCTACGTGATGTTTGGGGCTCATAAATGTGTAAGATAATTATTTAACTAACCTTGATCTTATGTATTATACCTTCTGAGCAGATGTTTATGTGCAAGATATTTCCAAATGAATTGCAATCTTGTAGACATCAAACTTGTATATATAAGCATTAGTTATTTAGAGGCTTAGTTGGTATTACTTCTGTAAATTTGTTGTATACCTATCATATACTAGATAAAAGTAATTACTACGTGAATCTGGAAACAGCCTATGTAATTAGATGCATGTGAAATTGACGAATCCTTCATTCATGTATCTTGAATAAGTTTTTAGCGAAAAGATAGATGTCATTATATTATGGCTAAAAAAATTTCAAACCTTATAAGTGGCACGAAGCATTCTAGGGAGATTTGAAAGATGGAATATTTGGAAATTATACTTTTATCCATCTGGTTTAGATCAAGCTCGCAGTGTTGAGCTTTGTTTTAAAATTTTGTATTTTACTCAACCTTTAATTGTATTTTCTGGCATATATAAAAAATAAAATAAAATAAAAAAGTAATGAGATTGTTATTGTATTTTTAGGGTTTTCTTGTTTAGGAGAAGTTATGTCTTACACGTAGATTTTAACGTCTTGGGACTTAAAAAGTATTAAAAGCTGTGATTGTGGTTTAGTGAGTAAAGTGCAACATTTTAAACCATAGGTTCGAACTCGATTGAAATCATGTGGCTAAAGTGTAGTTAACCCCTGGAAATTATTTTTTAGAATGTGTAAAATTTCTGTGGATTGAACTTGTGATTTTCGTGGGTGTGTGTGCACAAACATGCAGATGGGCATGTATGGGCAATGTGTTCATGGTAGGATTGCTCTTTATATATGGATGGAGGGAGAGTAGAAGAGGGGAGGAAAAAGATAGCCCGAATATATTAAAATTAGTATATTTCATTAATCTTTTCCTTTACTCTTCTCTCGTCTCCCTCTGTCCCAAACAGACCCTTTAAGATTTTGCTTCTTTTTTTCCCCTCAAGTAGTAAAAAGGAATGAGTAAATGGAGCTTATAAATATTAATCTCAAGCTCATTTCATATAAATACAAAATTTGAACTTTTTATCAATCATAATTATCATCGTCATAATCATCTTTTCTATAGATTGATTGAAACACTCTAATAGACATAGCCTTCGACAAACATTCCTTTCTTGGCCTCCTCGGATTCACCCTCGCCAGTGTATTTGCCAAGCTGAGCAAGAGAGTTTGCCTTTGCCCGGACAAGCAGAGCTTCTTGAGCCTCCTTAACATTCTCTTGTCTTCCTCCCCACTCTTTGAGGCAAGTGTTCTGAAGGGCCCTGGCATATGAGAATGACACATGCCATGGGTTGGGCGCTTGATTCATTGCATTCAAGTTCAGGGTAGCCTTAACTTCAGATTGCCCACCAGACAAAAACTGCTCAATAAAAACCAATTCATCAAATAAGCAGCTGACTTTTTGTAATGTGAATCTGCAAACACATACGAGGTTTTAGAAGTATTGGTTACTTGCCATGATTCCAGGGACAGCTGGGGGTATTCTTTGGTGGAGAAGCCTGAGGGTATACTCAGCAACCTGTTTGGGTGTGGCCTTGTCCTTGGATTCTGCTCCAGGAGTTACCATGCTGGGCTTGAGTAGGATACCTTCAAACAAGACATTGTTCTCAGCAAGGTAGAAGAAGACCTCAGCCCACACTTTCTGCGCCACTTCAAAGGGTTGTCAATCCCATGGTCACCATCAAGCAATATCTCAGGCTCAACAATAGGTACCAATCCATTGTCCTGCAATATCACTATGCAAAAATTTTCAACAAAATGCATTAAAAAAAAAAAAAAAAAAAGTATGATAATGGAGACTACAAAATGCTATAATAACCTTTAATACCATCCTACCTGAGAAATGGCAGCATAGCGAGCTAGACCCAATGAAGCTTCCTTCATAGCCAAAGCAGATGAGCCATTGGGGGATACTAATGACAGTCCGCCTACATGACCACAACAGGAAGAGAAAAATAAATAAATAAAAACATGCTTTTGTCGTACAAACGAAACCAAAAGGAAAGTGCTGACAAGGAGAAGATATCTCATGTATCCTACCTCTCACAACGTGTAGGGGCGGAACAATGTTAAGCATTGCGGGGTGCATCCCCACCCCTAATCGCCTACTCCCAAAAAAAAATAAATAAATAAATTGGTTTATAATAGGTATAATTTGAACCGTTGATCCTCAAGGACAAAGTTCGTCCCCCTGTCATTCTTATTTTAAGAAACTGATCCCCCAATGACCAAATGACAAATTTTGTCCCCCTGTCTCACAATCCCTCAATCCCTCTCTGCTATGCTTTCACGTCTTTTTACTTTTTGCTCATCCATCCCACATGTTATCAGCGAATATCCATTACTTTTAGACATTTTTAATATTTCGAAAATCTATTACAGCTACAACTATCACCTTTAGCTTACTTTTAGACGTTTTATTTCTCTTCTAACTACTGTTTTTTTGAGCTAGACAATGAGTTGTTTTCAAGATGGGGCTTCTGCACAAACGGGCCTGTTGTGGATCTTTCTGCTTCTTTCTTCTTTTTTTCTTACTGTCTTTTCTTAATTAGTTTAGTGGAGTGGTTTATGTTTTTCTCCTTTCTCTTAAATGAATTTTGAGAGATATAAAATTCTTTTTCTCCTTTTTCATTTCTATTTATGTGGGAGTTATGAAAGGGATCTTGAATTTATTTGAGAGCTTGTCATAATTTGGTTTAATTTAAATTCTATTTATTTTATGGTTGTTTATAGTTATTTTGGTTGAAAAATGGCCTTAAGATGTTCAATTGGTCGTTTGGTTTTGTTAATATTTTGAGTGCTAATAAGAAATATATTGATTAAATAAATTGAACAAAAAAATCAATCCGATAGTTTAGCCTTGACCCTCAAACAAAAATTTCTGGTTCCACCCCAGACAACTTGTGTCCCACATAATTTTGAGGTCTACATGGCACACGTTATAAGAGAGGGGATGCATGTATCAGATACAACAAAAACAATCAAGTTTTACTCCCAAAATTTTGGGTTGGCTATAGATTGGACGTATGCACAAGATAAAGCTTGGAAGATGATAAGATAATTTATCATTTTTTATTGGGTAATCTGTTTGACACAACACAAGATAGTTGACAATAAAAAATGGAAATTAAGTTTCAGATATCAGGGAAGTAGAGTGGGTTTCCTACCATTTTCCAAAACGAGCTCCCTGTTGATAATAAGCAGCTGAGCGAGAGGCAAGGCCTTCAAGACCTTGGCACCACGACTCGTTATTTGAACCAGCCAAGGGAACCAAACCTTGTTGTAATCAATCATGATCCACTTCTACATTGTTATAATTTCTATTATTAACATAAACATTAGACGTGTAGTTCTACAATATCATCACCAAATAACCACACATTGGCTTACTATAATGTTTTGCTGAACAAGCACTTCCACAATTTTCCTGCCATAGGTAGTGGATTGATAGGAGTGTTTCCTCAAAGAGAATGGCAGCTGAGATGTACTGACCAAGATCAGGAGCAGTGACAAGCAATGTCCGGTATGCCTGGCAGTTAGCCTCGGTGTTCTCTAGCCCAATTGAGGCCAGACGCTTTCCACATTGTAGCATTTGACTCGTCCATTGCCAAGATTCCACACCCAGGAGATGCAATGCTTTTCTGTACCCATAAACAATTCCATATGATATCAGAAATATGGACCAAAAAATATTAGCCATCGTATGAGCTAAAAAATATGTTCCTACCAAAGTGTAAATTATGTCACAGATTGCAATGTAACACATACCGCAGTCTTGACAAGCTCATCAGCATATGAGCCAGCAGGCCCAGGCGCCCAGCACGCACGGTGAGGGCAGAGGGTGCAACCGGGTGGCAATGGACCATGTAAACTGAAGGTTGGCGAAGGGTCTGACCTTCGACCCACTCGGACTTGCCAGTGCTGACTTGAGGAGAGATGTAAAGGAGGAGGCCATTGTCTCTTAAAAGTGGCTGATATCAACACTTAAAACTCTAGTGGCTCTCTGCCTCCTCTTTAACACGCATTTTGCTCAAAATCTCTGCATTTATAATTATAGACCTTCACTCGGAAATATCCTACTTGAGGCTATAATGCATCAACCAATCATCCTTTGTCAGGTGACTAGGTGAGATGGATAATTTGCTCACTTGGTAATTGGTTCATATGGGAGGTGGGTTAAAATACAAGCGTCTAGAAATGGTTGGGTTTTTTTCAAGTTTGTATAACCAGAAATATTGGTTGTTGGCTTGTTGCTTATAAGCCAAGAAAAAAATATAAGTATGATATTTTCAGAGTTGATTGCATTGGTGACCCTTCATGCTAGAAACTTAGAATATGTTTTTCTTATTCTGAATTTTCCATTATAGGAAAAATCACCTTCATCTTTTTTCCCATGCAATTGTTAGGCAGAGATGTAAAAGAAAGAAACACCGGTCATTAATTCTGGACACAGAAAAAGAACTGCAAATAATTTCGAGTCGGCTCCTAATAACATGAAAAGAATTTCAAATTGGTTGTGGATTTTTAAAGTATGAAGACAACTTTCAACTCCAAACTTCCCAACTTGAAGAGAAGCATTAGAAATTGCTTGCATCTAACAAGTAATAACTGTACTGCTAACCACATCAATGGGCCCATAGTCCAAAAAAAACCTAGTTTATGTCTATATAATTCGAGAATTAGTGAACCATAAAGAACAAAACATAGATACCACCAAGGGTGATGGTATAGCTGTAAGGAGCGTACTCCTAAGTGGTTTGGAGTGTGGAGATCTCAGGTTCGAATCCCGCAATGAGAAGCGCCTGGGATTAAACCCCATAACCCCTACTCTGGACCCACTAGTGCCCTCGTGAGGTTGGAATAACAGTTATGACTCACTAGTTCCCTCTGGACCCAATGAGTAAGGTGCTACTATGGTCATGTTCAGGTAGGGAAGCCACTCTGGTCGCCCCCTCCTACCCAATTTTTTTTATCAAAAAAAAAAAAAAAAAAAAAAATAAAGCACAAATGAGGCAAAAGGACGAGATAAGAGCTTTTGTGGACAGGGTTCAGGTATTGGTCTGTAATCATCCTCAGGCGGAGTTCAAGGACTAAAACTCAGACTATCCTCACAAACTGTTTCGAATTGCGACACAGCAAAGCTCAACAAAAGTTCTCCTATATGCGCAACCTATCTAGCCCCATGCATGAAGTGACAGCATCTGTTGAAGAGAGAGCTGATTCCCCTGGGCTTCACCGGCTGTTTCATAAGGATTGTTGTAAATGACTTAACAAGTCAAACCAAACATCAAAAGTTCAAGATTGTTCACTAAATTTTATTTCGAACTCAAGCTCATCACCAAATTAAATTATCTCGAGACTGATTAACTTAATATTCTCATATATAGTAAAACTATGAATAAAAAATTTTACCCATTCACAATTAATAATTAATAACTAAATTATAGTTGAAATTATATTATTTGAGTTAACTAGATAGAATAATTTTTGTTTATGAATTTATAAAAATTAGATTCACCAACCTTGTATTGTTAAACATTATATATAATTTTTACAACAAAACGAACTTTATATTATCAATAAATTACAAATAATAATTTGATATCTTAAACTTATTTGCAAACTTATACAATCCAATCTCAAGTCTATATAAATATACTTTTATACATATAAACATATAATTTTAATATACTTAAATCAAGCCTCATACTTGTAAACTTATTCACAAACACATTAATATGTTTGAACTCGAGTTGTTTAATAGACGAACTAGACCCGAACTTGGCTCATTTGCTAAATAAACGAACATAAACAAGTTTTTTTCCCAAACCGAGTCCGAGTTGTTCATAAACAACTCAATTCATTTACAACCATATTCATAAAAAGTTAGGAATCAGCTAAACCGGCCACAAAATGTACTAAGGCAATACTTTGACCGTAACAAAACATTCACTTCCAGAAAACTTTTCTTCCTAAAATGCAGGCTCATTCAACAAAATATTAACATGACAGTAATTATCAATGCCGTAATTATCAGAGTTCTATGACCCGAAATCAGGAGGAAATCAATTAACCAGTGACCAAGAAAATCTGGTGTTCTCTACTTCAAAGTCCAAAAGAATTGAAGCCTTGTAATAATATATAATTTGCTCTACTTAAGATAAGTAGACGAAATCCAGAGTATAACATACGTTAGCAATGAACTCATCACTTCAAAACTCCTCAGTCCTTTAAGTACAGGTACAGATGGAATCACAGATACCATCAAGAAGGTTCCCAGCAGCCATGAGAAAGCAAAAGCTCCAGCCCTGCACCATAGCAACAAATTTTATGATTGAGATCTATTTAGTGTTTCATGTTTAAGTAGCAGGGAGATTCAAGAATGCATTTTTAATTCAAAAGGGAAGAGCATAAGCTGACATTCTGGACCATTTGCATATTCAGGGAAAGCTCATGACATTGGAGATAATCATGAATAACAGGAAACTGAGCTCGGGGCCAAGTGCAACATTAGGAACTATATAAATTTTCTATGTAGAAAATATCACAACAATGACCTAAATGAATTAACAGCAGGAACATTCCAATATTCAAAAGTTAATTAAACAGAAATTGTTGCACATACCCGTAAAGAAAAGCTCGGATTTTGCTCTTCAACCGATCATGTATAAAATACATGGTAGCCAACAGGGAGATTGCTACCTGAAGGGTCGGGCCTTCTTCAGTTGGAAAGAAAACAGTGAGAGCCCCAAGCACTACAAATGCAATAGATGTTTTTATAATGAACTTTGTTGATGGAGTTCGAAACCTATTTGTAAGAGCCTGAACAACACGGGACTGCCTGACTTCTCTGACCTTTTTCTTGATGTCAACTTTTGGGTTCTTCCTATCATAAAACTTCTGCAAAATTATTTTGTCATGGGCCGATTCAATAGCATCCACACTTGGTTTGTGCCCCGCATATTGACGAATAAGAAAGTTTCTTGCACCTTGAATTTCATCTTCAGAAGCCTCCTTGCTTATTCCAAGTCGTTTGTATGGGTCCCTCACATTAATTCTAGGAAAGATTGCTGAACTTGCAGAAAAGGAGAGAATTTTAAAGTCAATGATGCTAATTTGTAACAATATTTAGTGAACCCAATTGATAGAATAAGGTCAGCAGCAATAAATCAGAAAAGAGCTATAAGGTTTCAGCAAGCTTATACATATACTAAGCATTGTCCAAGAGCATATGATAACTATTTCATATATATATAAGTGAGGCCCAAGTACACTGGAAGTATATATCAGGACAACTCTAAAAGAGAAAATAAATAAAAAAAGTCAACCAAGAGATAATATGTCCAAAGAGGCTAAAAGATTTGAATCTGAAGCCAAAATAAATAAAATAAATAAAAAAGAGGTGAGGTTGCTTGTTCGCACTCGAATAAAGTTCCCACAAGTTGCAACTTAAGCTGGATTACCAAATGTTCTTTGCCTTTAAAATTACGCATGTTCCTTTCCAAATAGTCCACATCAAAAAAGGAATAGCGCCCCAAATTTTTGAATGTACCTTTTTGCCACATAATCCTGTCCAGCTGGATAATAAATCCAGCACCGTCTTAGGCATTACCCAACTCATTCCTATTCGGCACAATATAAGCCAATCATCTCTAGCTCAATTGGCACCTCTTCCCCTTATAAATACTAGGTGGAGGGTGAGGTAGTGGGTTCAAGACCCATAGAGTGCATGTGTAACTTACCAATCAAAAAAACAAAATATCATAGCTCTCTAGCAACACCACAGTATATAAAGAGGTGGTCTATAGTCTCACCATCAATAATAATGATACACCTTTTTCCTCTAATTATCAGTTGTTAATGATAACTTGTCATATTAGCTTTTAGAAAAATCAACTACCAGATATAAACAAGGGTGCTTACAATGTAAATCAACTACCAGGCAGGCGGCCACAGGTCATAAGTCATAACACACTCACTAGAAAGTCTTGCTTTGATCTCCTTTAGCAACGAAAAAGCTTTCAAACAAAGAAAAAGAAAGAGCGCAATAAAGGATGGTAATATGAAAGAAATCTAAACTGGTGAGCTACACAAATAAGTCCAAGAAAGGCAGTCAGGTCACCCAAGATCAAATTCTCATCACAGGGCAGCCCACAATTTATACAATAATAAAATGGCAGATTCAAAAAGATTTTACACGTGAATTCTCAAAGTCGCTCACTAATAGGAACATTTACTGTTGGAAATTACCTCAAATTCTTATTTTCACTTGGTTTGGGTTTTCCTGATATGAAAGAAAAGTCTATTCCTTGTAAAAGAATAAATTTGATATTCCTTGTCCACCAAAGAATTAGTATTGAAGCCTTATATATAGATAGCGCTATCAAGGTTTGGGGGTTTTAGTCCAAGTGGTTAGAAAACTCTTAGATAGCATTATAAAACTGAACCTAGTGGGGAGCAATGGGCTTTGACATACAAACTGACTTGCTCATTAATTACTGACTCAGTAAAGCTCCCAGCCTTACGACCAAACACAGAGGGAAATGGCAATGTTTCACTATCCACATCATCCTTTCAGGACAAAAATCGAATATGTTCAAGAAGGTTCTCATGAGTTCTTCCACAGAAAAGTTCTTTTTTTTTTTATAAGTAAACTATGAATGTAAATGGCAAGCAGAAAAGTTCACAATTAACATGCGTATTTATTTAGGTTTACAAAACCATGGCTTACAATAAACCTTTTATCCACTAAGTATGAATCCCCATGGATGAAGATTACACAACCATCAACTACTCAAGAAAGTGAAAGATTACCGGTGGGTTCATTTGGCTTATCCCCATAGGAAGCATCCATTGCACACTTGATCAAGTGAGATTGCCGTGTACTGCATTTTTGTCTAGAACCAGTCCAGTGAGTTCTGAATGGTCACAACAGGGAAAATGCATAACAATGTTATAGCGCACAGCCCTCACCCTGCATTCAATAGTCAATAACAATTAAGCAGTACCTTTCTAAACGGAGAAACTCAATCTGTTGTTTAGGCTTCCCAATAATAGCAAAAGCAGAAGCTCGCCTACTCGGTGAGGCTGAGCCACATGCAGGTATCCGGATACAACATCTTGATGGACTAGCCGTCAATCCAAACACGGCCATATTCTTACCTAAGTTGTTATTGCCAATATATTACACTGACTTTGCTATAAAATTACACAAACCAATGGCTGCAACAAATAAACGGACTCGGACATATCAGATTGAGTAAAAAACAACTTGAATCTATTATATAAATAAATAAAATAATCACATCCAACACTGCATTATAAGCCCAACCTAAAAGAGTTGAAGTCATAAAAATCATTTTTGTTTTTATAAAAATGAACCAAGTACAGTAATCTACTCCGAATAATTACAATTGAAAACAGCAGCGAAGCCTCTAGAATCACTCAGTTTAGAATTCCCGATTATCAATGTGTTTTCGCAGTGGTACATGGAAAATAACAGAATGAATAAAGTGCAAAATTGAACTATGGTTTTAACCTAGAGAGAGTAGTTGAAAAGCGTGAGAATCCAAAACAAAATGCGGAAATGGAAATTTAAGGTTAAAAAGAAAAGGGGGGCGGAGATGGAAAAGCATACCTGCGTAGAGGAAAATAAAAGGTAAGTTTAAACAACGTTGTTGTAGATGAAACAACTCGTTTGTGTTTTTTTCCCACGGTTGGTTAGTGTGTGAATGTTTGTGAAGGAACGGATAGGAGAAATGCCCAGCGAGGGCTTTGACAGGAGGAGACAGACACTAAAACCCTGTTCCAGTGTGAAAATTTAATTTTAACCCCCACCCAAACCCAAAACAAATTTATATTAATTTTAGTAACTCAAATAATAAGTCCGTTGTAGTCTAGTTGGTTAGGATACTCGGCTCTCACCCGAGAGACCCGGGTTCAAGTCCCGGCAACGGAATCTCTTTTTCGGCTCCTGCCTCACTTTTGCATTTTTACTTTTTTTACTGGACTTTCATAATTGTGCTGTTACGTTTGGTTAACGAATGACAAAAGTATTTACTATTTAAAGTTTGAAAGCCATAGCACCTAAAGGTCTTGATTTTGCATTATATTAAGCCGCGGCTTTTCCATTATTACTTTTGTTACTGGGATTTTGCATTTGATTGTTCATTTGAGGTTTTTTTTTTTTTTTTTTTTTTTTTTTCATGTGACTTCTCGAAGTCTAGGACTATATGATAAAAAATGGGGATATGCGGATATGGTGATTAAAAATTGGGATGACCACAACAAAAATTTTAAAAACGGTAATTATATGCTCAATTGTCTAGAATTATTCCATTTACCTTTATGTTATGTGTAAGTAAGGGGATTTGACCTCTTATCTTAATTACTCAAAAGGGGATGAAATGCCATTAGATCACATGATCATTGACAAATTGTTCACTTACTTATCTACTATTTTTTACTTTCCATTAAAAGAAGTGAAAAACATTATCACCTAATCTTCCATGAGGAGAGGACAGCCAATCCTTGGCCAAACAAACCTTACACCCAAAGGAAATTATGATTACGCTATCAAATCAACTATATGTCTATATGCTTATGTATCATGACCACCTTTTGTCATCTTCTACCACGCCTGTACCCAAAACATACCCCTTCCTTTGTTCTTTTTCTTAGCACATTAGCAAGCTACTTCACACTACAAATAGAAATGAAACTTGAAAAAGATTCACACCATTTTGCTGTCTCCCCCACTGCACGATTTTCTATTTGTTTGAGTTCTAAAAATGAGCCACACAAGAAAAAAAGCACCTTTATCAAGCCCAACGTTCAATTAGGTAAGCTTTATCAGCCTCATATGCTGATCCAGTGTTTTGAGCATGGCTTTTAATATATAGAAGTCCAGAACAGACAAGAAGAAACATCATTTGACAGTAAGTCACAGTTGGGTCTAATGGGTGTGAATGGAAGAGACCAATCCAGATACAGCCACATGTTGCTAGATTCCCTTGACCTTCCCTCCTCTTTGTTTTTAAACCTTCCATTCCAACAACTCAAATTCCTAGCTTACCAAATTTAGTTTCAGGCTTTTAGCTAAAGCTTGAGACTTTACTGCTTCACTTAAAAGCATCAATGACAATCAGCCATCACAAGCACAACTTCAATAAGATGGTAGCAAAGCTGTTGTTGTTAATTCTATTGTTGGAAAGCACGAGTTCCTTACAGCATACAAATGTGTCTAATGGGGTGGTGGTGAGCGAAAAGGAGTACCTTAATTGGGTCAAACACATAGGTTCCTTCAAGCACTCTCTCTTCCAGAAAGCAACGAACATGTTCACGCCTTGCTTAACCATAAAAGTAAACAAAAACTCGAGGCTCGGTGATTTGGTGACAGTCCAAAAGGCTATCAATTCACTGCCAGTCGTAAATCAATGTCGAGTGGTTATCTCCATCAGTGCAGGGATTTACAGGTAATAAATTTAGTTTTGTAATTGTTTGGTCTGTGTTTAAATAGTAACATCAACACAAAACCAATATACTAGATTTTTGCAAAAAAGATAGAACTAGATAATATCAACATGTTTTTCTAAAAACAAAAATGTAGGGAAAAGGTGGAAATTCCAAGTACTATGCAATACATTACCCTGGAAGGTGGTGGTGCAGACAACACTATTATTGAGTGGGACGACACAGCGGACCGAATGGGACAAAGTGGGCATCCATTGGGCACCTTCGCTTCTGCCACATTTGCAGTTGATGCTCCGTACTTCATTGCAAAGAACATCACCTTCAAGGTCAGCCAATTTTATGATTTTGGTTTCATTAATCACTCTACTATAATTACAAGAATTTAGAGAAATAAGGTTTATGGTTAAGGTAGGGTGCAGTTCAGTCAAAGTATTCCAATTTATTATCAAAAGCAAAGTACTCCAATTTCCATTTATGTTTAGCAAGACACAATCAACACCCAAGTTTTTTTTTTTTTGGCAAAATTTTAAATTAGACTTTAGATTTTAAAAATTTTCAATTAGAAGTTTAAAATCATAAATAGCTTCAATTCATGAAACAAGTAAACTATAGCTGAGACTTATCTTGACAGTTAAAAGACTCGATAACATAAACACTAGGTGGTATTATAGTACCCAAAAAAAAACCTCACAAAATGATCACATCCTTACTAAACTGTATTTATTTGTTAGGATGTTTTAAATCATTTCATAAGCTTTTTAAATCAGTAAGATTAGTGACCGATTAAATCTATAACCCTTTAGTTTAGAGTAGCAATTATCTCTTGGAGCAGACCTCTCACAACATGTGAGTCCCACGTACCTATAGGACCCACACGTTGTGAGAGGCCCACTCTATAAAGTAGACACAAGAGATATCCCTTCGTTCGGACTCTTCGAATAAAGTATCTCATGAGATGGTTTTATGAAGCACCTCTTTCACATTTGGTGATCCCCACACACTTGTGTAATCCACATGTTGTGAGAGGGACATTCCATGAACCGGTCTCATAAGATAATTTTTCGTCATTTGAACACCATGAGTAATCATATATGTTTATACCCCACCTTGACAAGGACGAAGAAGAATGAGGCTTATGGCTAAAGTAAGGTGTTGATTTTTTCAATAACAGAATAAAGCACCATCGCCACCGTCAGGAGCTCTAGGCAAGCAAGCAGTGGCACTGCGGATTTCAGCCGACACAGCAGCCTTCTTCAATTGCAAAGTTATCGGAGCACAGGACACTCTTTATGATCACAGAGGCAGGCACTACTTTGAGGATTGCTACATTGAAGGCTCCGTTGATTTCATATTCGGAAACGGTCTCTCCCTCTACAAGGATTGCCATTTGCATGCCAACACCAATAGCTATGGAGCCTTGACTGCTCAAAACAGACAGAGCTTGCTTGAGGAAACTGGCTTCTCCTTTGTCAATTGCAAGGTCACTGGATCAGGCGCCCTTTACTTGGGAAGGGCTTGGGGCACGTTCTCTAGGGTGGTCTTTGCATACACATACATGGACAAGATCATCACTCCTAGAGGATGGTTTGACTGGGGAGATAAAAACAGGGAAATGTATGTTTGCTCTCTCTTCTTTACCACATGCCTTTGATTATGTGCCAGCATCGTATTTAACCAATTGAAACAACATTTACATTTGCTTTGCAGGACCGTGTTTTATGGACAATACAAGTGTTGGGGACCAGGGGCTGAATTCGGAGGACGAGTTTCTTGGTCTAGGGAGCTCACTGCCGAGGAGGCTGAACCATTTATTTCACCTAGTTTTATTGATGGCCAGGAATGGCTCCCAAACCTTCCATAATTTCAAAGTTATCAACTACACTTGGTAACCATCAGTGAAAAATTAAATTTTAAAACGCCAGTGTAACTCAAAAATTTATTCGGTGTCAGTAATCAGTAATCTCATTCCTAACAGCAAATTCAACTGAAAAGCACCAAGTATAACCAGCATCTGCGAGATTCTTACAATGTATAACATGTGTAGGACACCTTTCTCATCCTTCTTCAGAGGATTCAACATGTTTGAGCTTGCCTTTCCAACTTCCTCTCAGACCATGCATCCCTCAATATTGGAAGTTTAGTAGCGAAATATTAAGCTATTTCCAAAGACCTAATTATTTTTCTTCTTTCTTTTTTTCCAGCAAAAAGTACACCCAAAATGAGTTGAACCCCAGTTTCCTCAGAAGTTTCATTAGGCTATAAGCTATTGTAGTACTTGAATGATTGGAATCACCAAAGTAGAAAGAGTTCAGAAATTTGAGACTAACAACTACCTAATAAATATAGGCCCAAACTGAGATATGAAATGTACATTCTATAAAATGAAAACTAGTTTGAATTGACATGATTTTGGGAAGAACAAATGCATTGTGTTGTTGCATCTTTTCTTTGAAAAATTACTAAGTCAAATAAATATTATCACAATAAAACGTTTCTGTACTCTGTACAAGTTTAAAAATTAATAATTAACTGTACAAGCATCATTGCGTGCCATGGTGAAGTTACAGAGAGTATTTGCTGCTTCAGCACCAATTGACTGTACAAATCCCACTTACTCCTGGTGATGTGCCAGCATCCCAGTTGGACAACCTAAAAATAAAAACAATGTATCTCGGATCAGAAACTGCAATAAGTTGATATTAACATCATTTTTGCAAAGGCTCAGTTAAACTACGATAAATGTCACAATGCAGTCGTATCTAATCCATAAGACCTTAAGAGTTGGAATATATCAAGACAGTGGTTCTCTAAAATGGTGGTGACAGACAAGATTCTCAGAGTGACTAAAATGAGAACCAAACTTCCAAACTTCCCAAAATTAGTAGATCAAAAGAAATTTAGCTAATGAACCTTATCAAACGATAACTCAAGAACAATATTAAAAAAAAAAATTAATGCAAAGAAAAATAACATTCCTGAGGAAGAGCAAGATAGAGCAACCTACCAGACACTATAATCATGATTGGAAAAGAGTTACAGTTGCAATATAGCCATTCTTCATCACCTGCTAATATCAATGAAATACTTATTAGTAGTCCCTTTTACCACCATACAATAAGCTAAGAGTTAAGCATTATAATTGTCGGACTTAACAGAAGTCAGATTTAAATTTTCTGTTTTTGAGACCAAAAAGAGTGTTAAAAAATGGAAGCAAGTAAGATGGATTGATCATCACTAACTCACCTCAAAGGCAACATTTTGATATCCATACACAAATGTAGATCCGAAAGGATTGCTTGTAGAACCTTGTGTTTGGATGGCAGCTCGCCCGCAGTCACCAAGGATTTCCTAAAAGCGCTAATCTTTTGTTACTTAATAACAACTATAAAGGGGGCAGAAATTAAAGGTTAAGCCAGCAGTAACAAGGATAAAATGGGGTACAGTTGTGTCTCTTTTCATTTTAACCTGGCAGAATTTTAAATTTCTAATACGTCCTGCCCCACAAACTTACTGCCTGTAGATGAGAAATGAATAGTCCAGAAAAGAAAACAAAAACAAAATTTGTATTTCTTTCAAAATGATAAAGCAATTCAAATATCGAATGAAACACCACCTCCCCCCAACCCAATAAAAAGGAACCTAAAAAAGGAGTTATAACGAAATACATAGTTCTGCTCACTAGACACATTAAATTAGGTACTTATTCAACAACAACCAAGCCTTAATCCCAAAAGGTTTGGGGTCAGCTAAATTAGGTGCTTATTTAAACACCTAAAATCTCTAATTAAAATTCTGCATCATCAACCATGAAAAAGGTTGCAAATGAAAAAAAAAAAAAAAAAACAACTGGAAAATTAAAAGATAAAAACTAAGAACATAGAGGAGAACACTCTAGATCTAATCCTCCATCTCATTGTGAGACAAAAGGAAAAGGAAAAAGAATATCTCTACAGAAATTAAATGGTGCTAATAAATTTTTTAATCAAGATGATAGGTAATATGATACCAAATGCACTTGCAGTACAACGTAAAGTAACCTACATTGTTGCCAACTCTTTAAATTTTTCAAAGGTAAAGTTATTCCAGGTATTTTATCAAAGAAGTGGATAAAAAGTTAAAAACCATTTACCTTCACTTGCTCCCACTTGGAGCTTGGTGTAATCCTCTGTTTGCTGTTATTTACATCCTCAAAAGATCCCTCAACTGCAAGAAACGAAATGAAAATGGCTTATTGGTTTCTCTATAAAAAGGTTTAATTGGAAACTTCTGAAACAGAAAAGAACTTACAGTCTGAACCAAAAATAACAAAATTGCACTTTATATATGAATTGAAGTCTGCATGACCAGGATAGTTTGTATGCAAAACAAACTTCTTTATTTTATGAGTCTGCAAATACAAAACAGTGATATTAGAACTCCTAAGAGCAAAGGTTATCATGCATAGTATCATGATTGTACATATATCACTAGAACCAAAAAAAAAAAGTGGATACCTGCCCATCAAATAAGATGTCCAAACCACGGGTAAAATAATTGTAGAAATAATCACCACAAAGTGTTGTCCGTGGGCGAGGGTCTGATGCAGAGTGAATAACCATTTGATCTACCTGTGCAACTAAATAGAATCAATATTCACTAGTAATGACAAACAAATTGAATATAGTACAAAAATTATAGTGCTTAGACACCAGCTAAGAATAACAGCCCATGCACCTAAGCAGATAGCCAGATACAAATATTTCAAGATTATTCTGGTGTCATCAGTATACTAGAATTTGGCCACGTTCCAATGAGGGAAAAATTATTAACAAGAAACATTTCAACCAACATGAGAATGAAAAAATGGACTTAAAGGGCATTACAGGACACAACATGGAAGCCAAAAGCAAACAATGCAAATTAGTTCATCGATAATTCTTAGAATAGAATATAAATGTTCTTCTAAAGCATGCAGCGCTCGATTGCCTCTGTGCTGAAAAAATCCTTTGATCATTGCATTTGAGGTCAAAGACACAGAAAAGACATTATGGTGTATGAAGTAATAGAATATATCACTCTAGATAAAACATAATGACAAATAAATATTCCTGTCTCAGTCTGCAAAGCAAAATAATATCTTCCATGTAAAGACTGACAGCAACGGATATGTATAAACATTCTATAAAAGAACAACATTCTATTTCAACACTGGGTAACTCAGTAATACCTGCTTTTGATGAATTCCACAAGGACGACCTAATTCTGTCCACACATCCTGCAGAAAACTATAAAATTAGGCGTGACAACAATGCATCAATCTGGCCCCTTAGAAGAACACAAACTAACCAGAAAATGACAAAGAAGTGAATGGTACAATTAAAAAATTAATATACCACTTGAAACTTTCTAAAACAAACAGGTCATTAACTTGACCTAACAAATATAAGAGTTTAAAAAAAGTGCAGCAAGTAAACTAATTTATGGAAATTACAAAAGCTAGTGAGAGTTCTTTAATTATCATTAAGAAATACCAAATTATGCCCAAATAGAACTTGTTAAATGAATAATATTTTTATTTTCTAACATAGTTACAGAATTCTTAAGATAAGCTTCGTAAGTCAAGTTGATAGCAATTTATTTTGTTCACTGCAGAAATAATTATTTATCTCTTTAACTTGTGTATGTGTGTGTGTGTGTGTGTGAGAAACACAGAAGGAAATATGATTCTGATTATATTGCACCTCCATTAAGAATCTAAATTTTTTTTACTTTTTGATAGGTACCTCCATTAAGAATCTAAATCACATCTAAGATTCCATGTAACATTGTATGATGTGAAATAAAACAAAAGCATGGTGTCAAATAATTTTAAAAGTAATATATGATAAAGAAAGAATTTACCAGCTAAGTCAGGAAAAGGAACAAGAAAAACGATACTGAACTTAATTGCATGAGACCTAAAACTTGCCTGTGGGGATGCACCAAAAGCAATATGTTGGCCACCAACAGTGAAGTATAATTCTTCTCCAAGCTGGACAATACAGACATTATTTTAAATTATATCCAGGATTAAAACTTACATGGGTCATAAAAACTAAATAAGAGAAGTAACACAATGGGCCAGTAATAAAACACTCAAGAAGCAAACATCTACAAAAGCAAAGAATTATTCATTGGTTTTAATTCTCCACACAATTCCCATACTTATGCTAAATGGTTGATGCTAATAGGAAGACAAAGCAGGTGGCCATCATAAGATGACCCACTGGATTCATCAAACAATTCAATTAAAATGATGCAAGACCCAAGCATGATAATAATTCAATCAAAATACTGCAGGACAAAGAAGGATGAAGCCAAACCTTAACATGCACCTCTTCCATGTAAAGACTGCCAGCAGGTAATGGAGGAGCACAAGCCTTGTCCATTAAGGATCCCACTCCAACTTTCTTGTCTGTGGAACTATCATATATGGAGACACGGCATGTCACTGGTGTGGTGCCATCCGGAAACTCTAATGGCAATTCCGCTTTCATAAAAGAAAGGATTCAAATTAAGTAATCATAAATTTACTAAAACAAGTAACCAAGTTGGAAAATACTGAAACAATACCTTCCCCATCATGGCAGCAATCTGTATACTGGCTAGGAATTGGAAAAGCAAAGGATAGGCCCTGCAAAATACACACATAAGACAGATCCCAAGATGTAAGACAATTATACAAAGATATATAGGGAAAATGATAAAAACTATGACATAATTAAGTATTCCATATACGTACTGGGTAAAACAGATTGTAAACACCTCTAACTTTGTCATAAATTCCAGGAAAGGTTGGCCCAAAAAGTGCGTATACAGCTACAAAAGTAGCTAGAGTTGATGGTCCCCTAAGAAAAGAAACGAGGGTCAGTAATAAATCTAATGACATAGAAATCATAAAACTTTAGTTTAATAACTCACCCAATCAGAGAAGTAGCATAGCGCATTTGAAGCCGTTTTACATCAAAAATTTCAACAAGCCGTAGCCTCTGTCACAAAATTCAAAGTTACATAAATCAAAATGTGTCACAATGTAGTCATATACATTACATTTGCATAGATAATCAATTTATAACAGCAATCCATGTGAGCATACACCTTATCTGTGTTACATTCAGTGCACAAGATACAGCATTAAAAGCATATAGTAGCATCACACTCTGGAGGGAAGGATAAAAAAAAAAAAAAAAAAAACACCCAACAAATTAATATCAAAACTCAAAGGTGAATGGGACACATAACATAAGGTAAAGAAACAAAATTTATACTCCCAAGCAATAACTAGAAAGACCGAATTACTCCTTTCCACTGATTGATCTATTCATTATGTGAATTGGAGAACCTACGCCAAAGAAAATAGATGGTCTATTCAATTGCTGGACAAAAAGATGCTTTGCCAAGGACTTTATTTGATTTACTCACATCAATTAAGTAAAAGAAATGAAAACGAAAACCTGCATTAAGGTCACAAGTTGACAGATTTAGCAGCTTGAAGTGGTTGTGTTAATCTTGGCATGCTTATAATTTCTTCAATAGATGCAAACATAGATATTATGTCCATATTGAAAGTTGATACTTCAAATTTTATTGTTTTCTATTATATCCCACATAGTTCTTGGTATGAGTTTATCATGTGGTTTAACCTGGTATGCAAGATAAGTGGTAAAATACCAGTTATAACAACAATTCTAGATACAAAAAGAATAAAAATAATAATGATCATAATGTAACGATTATGTCTCATTAGAGCTCATCCATCTTAATTGCCACATCAAATCCATAGTTAAAAAGCACAATGTATCTAGAGGAGTACAAAGAGTAACTTAGTTTGCCCAATAGGTCAAAAGGCAAAACTTCATTCTGTGATTTAGGCATAAAATTCAACCACTGCATCTCACAAGTTTTTTTTTTATTATATTTGTACCAAGAATAGTAACCTTTCAAAACAATGCATTAGTTACCAAAATGACTAAAATAATCACAAAATTCGGTACAAAAACTAATCTTCAATAGTTTCCCATCGATGATTAGTAAGGCTTTCCTCTGGATTGCAAGCAGGAAACCTAACAAAAAAACTAAAAATAAACAAAAGTATTACCTGAGACCAAGGATCAAAACGAAGATGAAAACCATGATCTGGAAAGCTAATAACAAGATCCAGTTTCAGTGGCTCCTGCATAAAACAATCACCATTAGAGGTTCTTACAATATCAAGACCTGCATAAGACTTGTATGAATACAATTTTCCCCAATTGGTAGATTCATATAAGCATTGTGTAACTAAAATCAAAGATAACATCACCCAAATTTATGAAAAAATTACAAAGTAGTTCGTATGTGTTTGTGCGTGTATCTACAACGCAATTCTTTGAACCAAACCTCTTCAAAGTACTTCACGTGAACAACGTCGTAGATATTAGGTTGCTGCTCTATCTGAGCAAATGCTTCACAAATTGGCATCCCTACAACAACAACAACAACAATTATTTTCAGCACTGAATACAGCGACAGTTGATAACTATTAAATTGACTAAATTCTTCAAATTAGCTAAGCTTTTGATCCATATACATGACCAATAAGCTCATAAGACCAATAATTAATGGTCCTCGCAACCACTAAATAAACTTTATCATAACCTAATACTCAGTTTGGTAGGTGAGAAAACTGCGAGAAAGAAAATGGAGAGTGAATCGTACTTCTTCCGTCTGAACTTCATCAACACGTTATTCCATTAAATTAGTAAGATTATTTCATTTTCTCGCATTTTCTCGGGAACCAAACAGGTGAATAACTAAACCATCAGCTTGATTAACATAATCCAAATCTCAAACTAATTCTAATTTCATTTAAGAAGAATGATCGGAACAAAGATATTGCGAGAAACAAAAAGTCGCTTAATTAAAAGGAGAAGTTAGAAAAAAAACAGAGAATTACCGAGAGAGAAGGGTCCAATACCGAGACCGGGTCGGAGATCGAGAACGATGGCACCCATGGCCGTGCCCTCACAGCGTCGTCTAGTTCTCTGAGACATACCCTTTGGGTCTATTGGTTTGGTTGGGTTTTTTTGTTTTGAGAAATCTCCGTTACTTTCGCGAAAGGAGCTCAACAGGTGTAGGTAAACAGTTTTCGGAATTGGATTCGATTTTTTTGATTGTTTAGCAGTGCACGAAATATGTCAAACATTTCGGGTTCCAGTTGCGTGGGGACCACCTGATTGGGTCCCGTGAAAGCCCGGGTTTCTAAATTAGCCGAGATTATGACAACAAAAGCTCTATAGATAACTTTTGGATTTTGTTTTATAGTACTCTAGTTTATTAAACTCTATTACTTAAGTTGTAGGAAACTTAAAACAAAGTAAAATTTTACAAACAACAAAAAAAATAATAATAATGATTAAACTGTGAGCTCACTCCATTTTGAAAAATGATTTGAACCAAGGTAATGGAATAGGATTTGAATTTGAATTTGACAGGGTTAAAGCATAAATCAAAAATTGTTTTTAAAACTCAAATTAACATCTACAAGTATCAAGTGACATTAACGGTTAACCCTCAAATATAAATAGAAGTCTTCCTTTCAAGAAAAAAAGACCCCTCGCATACGTCCAAGAGAACTCAAAAGAGATCAAGGGCACAAGAGAGCACATCGGGAGCTTAGTTTAGATTAAGCAATCATTCAATGCAATTTGTTTCTAAGTTTCAAGAATCTTGTACGTATTCTATTATTTTCTGTAATATTTCCCTTTGTGATTGTAATGCGAGTTTCTACATGTTTCCTTTGTTCAATCTATATTGTTATTCAATTTAAGTAAGTTTCGTGTTTATAATAATGTATTAGATTTAATTACCATCGTATTTAAAAGCTAAGTGTTTAATTATGACTTTACTTTGAAGTAGTTATGGCATTATAAATAACTTAAATGTTATGCTCTGGTTCACTTCGATTTCACACCATTGTTCACCATTTATTTTATTTTTTCATCCTTGTACTTTATTTGGTATTTACCATAAAAGATCCTGTTAATTTAAACAATTCTGAACATTTCCTTTTATATTCGACGTTATATTGCATTCACAATTTGAAGCTTGAAACAGCCTTGAAGTAGTTAATTATTTCCTGCAAACAAATTAGCAATCATTCCACATAAAAATTAATTTTGCTACAAACAATAATGTTGCATTCTAATTCATCATGGCTCAATTAAAAAAGAATAAGTCAAAATCCATTTGAGTATATCTAATTTTAGTGTTGTTATCATGTTGGTCTCTAAAGTTTCAAAACTTACAATCAACCATTTAAAATTTTGAATTATTGTTACTTTGGTCTTTTGAGTTTCAAAATTTGCAATTAACCAATTGAGCCTTCAACATACTAATCAACGGAACCTGACAGGAGAGCAAGTTGACAATAATTGAAAAGTTTAGGGGATTAATTACAATTTTTAACTTAAAGGACCAAAATGATGACACTAAAATTAAAGGGAGTAAAATGTATTTTAGCCAGACACAAAAAACAAACAACAACTTAGGTTCTCAACACATAGATTTATCAAAAAACAAGCCTGAGGGGTAGCTCAACTGGTCCGGTCTTGAATGTGCTCCCCAATGATCACTAGTTCGAGTCTCTTTAAGGCCACCTACCCAAGGCAAAGGCCTGTGTCTATCGTGGTACACGTGCTAGTAGGATGTTGCGTGTCCCCCTGAGATTAGTCGAGGTGCGTATATCTTCAGAACACTAGTTCGGACACCCAAGGTTATAAAAAAAAAAAAAGATTTATCAAACAACTAAAATTGCTCATCTGGGAGAACTTATTTTCATTGTTTTATTGGGCAAAAAAAAAAAAAAAAAAGCTACGTAAAAGTACAGTTATATTATATAGAAAAAGTAAAGTTAAAAAAAAAAAAAACCGTAGATAAGTCAAATACGCTAAAATTAAGCCAGAGCAAACATGCAAGACTTTATACAAGCTGAGATGCGAAAAAAAAAAAATTACATTTTCAAATGTTTATGGATATTCATAGCATAATTTTTGGTAATTACATTTGTAAAATGTATATGGATATTCTTAGCGTAATATATTCTAAAAAATTAAATCAAATTTAGTGATAACTGATAACTAAGAAATATGTAAATGATAAATTCCAAGAGACATTTTGAAGGGTATCAAAAAATGTTAGTTTAAATGATAAGCATTCAATTTCTATCAATTGTCTCCCTTTAACCATTGCCAATTGTTAAGTATGAGCACCCCAAATCATGACCCTTAAATTCAACATGTCGTATCAACGAACTTTTTTTTTAGCAGCTCAGTGGATTAATCTTAGACATTGACCAAGGAGTACATTATTAACTCTAAGGTTGGAAAGTGGAGTCACCACTTAATTTAGGTCCAATAACCGCTTTAACTCCTATATGCATCGGTTTAACTCAACCAGACTTGAGTTCAAAGATGGGGTATGGGATTAGGAAGGTGTTATGCACCCATTCCCACCTAATCAAGTAGACAAGTCTCCTCTCGTATCACTATGACATATTACATCAATTCAAATAAACAAACACAATAAAAGATTTTATTTTCGATAACATATCACAACATAAAATGAAAAACATATTTGAAATAAAATCATATCTTAAAAAAAGAAAAATTACCAATCAAATCAACATTTAAATGAGACAAGGGAAATTACCAATAAAATCGTATCAACATATTTCATATCACAACAAAAAATGATTGGATCAACTACACAAAAATGAAATAAAACACATATAATGAAAAGGAACAACATTTAAATGGAGCAAAATAACATTGAAGAAATAAAAAATAAGCATGCCAATCCTATTAACAAACGAAGAAATGGATCATGGAATGATACTTACCTTACTAATGTAAAGGCTTGTCTGGTTTGAAGCATTTTACCGACCCTTCGAATGTTGAATGGAATCAAACAGACTTAGGGTTCTTTATTGATAAAAACCCTACACAACCAACACTAGAGAGTTGTGTTCGAAAATTAAAAAAAAGAATATGGGAAAGTGAAGCACCTTTCTTAGAGATTTGTTTTTTAAGAAAACAATACTTTTTATAACACAAATAATTTTAGTAGGGTTTAGAATAATAATGACTATTTTTGTTCACTGTCATAAAAAGAATAATGCAGTATCCTTGTTTCAAATGGGAGTTTATATAGGAGTATTTTGGGGTTGGTGAAGCACCTGAATTCCCTAAGATACTTTTGAAAATCGTGGTCTTCCCTTGATTTAGGCCAACTTTATTATTATTATTATCATTATTATTATTATTATTATTAAGTTGGTTTTAGGGTTTTAGGCCTTTGATATCAATGCCATGCATGCACACCATTCTTTAGAACACAATTATTCTTGCGTTTTAATTTGAGTTTTCTTTGAGTCATTGTGTTTTAGCCTTTTAGGCTTACCAATAGTGATCTTCCCATTCTAAAAAGAAGATATTATTTCTTCATTGCGGACAAGGACCTAAGTTGTTTGTTTTTACAAAATGGGGGTGTCTTCATTAAAGTTGTCCCTAACTTTTGGTCATTATAAATTGCAATGGCTAGTCTATGTCGTAGTGGAAGAATACAAGAAAAAACTAAAACACACACACACATTCCCTTGCTGGCACACTCACACACACAAACACTAGTTTGTAAAATATGTTTATTATAACGTAGTGCTCCTCTAATTTTATTGTATAATTTTCCAGTATTTCTTTTTTTGAATAAAACAATAGAGATTCATTAATATTATGAAGCCAAGATTACAGATGTAAAGATGACAACTTGTATACAAGTCTAATTACAAACCAGAACAACACAAGCAAGAACAAGAAAAATATATTATATAACCAAACCACAGAGTTTAAAAAAAATAAAGAAAATAGACTCGACACAACAGCTGGAGTAGCAACTGGCGGTGGCAAGGGCCATGGGTCGATAAACAACAATATGAACATAGCATCTGGAATGATATCATGCTTGAGTCAGGGAGATGACAACATTTAGTCAAGTTTGGAACAGTCCTAACATTGCTAAAGGAACCACACCAGAACAACACAAGGTCCAGATCTGAGTAAAAAAAACAACAAATCTAGAATCCAAGAATCAAAAAGGTTAGATCTTGAACAGGACATACTAGATCTAACCCGAAAAAAACACCAAGAGTCTAGATCTGAGTCAACAGCTCCAGATCTAGAACATCAACAACCTGCAAAAGAAAAAAAAACACACAACGTGAACAAAAAACCCCCACAAAGGGGGACAAATAACCCCTATATGAAGAGAGAGAAACCTCCACTTCTCTGAGTTACCCAAAAGGAAGTATCGAAAAGGGGGAGGAGAAGTGGAGAACCCTTTGAAAAGATAAAAGAAAAAGAAGAAAGGAAGCCAAAAAAAAAGGGGGTGGTTACCAAACATCAGGTGGAAAGCTTTTTTCTTTTTCTTTTATTCTTGGAGAGGAGGGAAGCAGTGAGAGTTTTCCAGTAGAGGAGTGATTGTGGAACATAAAATGTGGGAAAATTATTCAATAGTTCTAAATTACAAATAAATGCGTAATCCCCCTCTCACGGAGTAGTGGGTTCTACTATCAATTTAATAAGTGAGATCCATCACTCATGTAGTGGGACCCACCATTCATGTGAAAAAGGGACTACGCATTTATTTGTAGTCGTGAACTACTAAATAATCACTCCTACATATGGGAGAAATGATATTTATTCCTTAACTAAACTTTTATACCGAGGGAAACTAAAAAAAAAAACACCTTTTAGTTTGCCTTTAATACACAAAGCATTCATAAAGTTTAGGCTGTGACACATAACCCCCATGAAAATTTTGCAGTACTCTCATATTACATTAAATAGTGATCATTCATGTGAAAGAGAGTATATATTTATTGTACTCTAAGATTACTAAATAATTACATTGTCTAAACTTTAGGGGGGCTTTGTGTATTAAGGTAAAACCACAAGTTTTTTTTTTTTAATTTTAATTTTTATATTTTTCCTTTAATACTCTTATTAGCATTGTAATTTTTTATTGTGCCGAGTTGTGCTATTTTATATAACAATAACATTATCAAAATTAATATTTTTTAATTCCATGTTTTATTATTAATATTGAGTATCGATATTTTCTTATTTTTATTATAATTTTGAATTTCTTTATGTGATCTATCAAGTTTTTATATAATTATGACTATTCTATTTTAATTTTATATTTAATATGCATGTATATTGTATTTAAAATAAACTAAAACCAAATCATTCTACATTATAATAGTATGAGATGATCAATATTTGCTTGAAAACATGGCAACAAACTGAAATAATATTAAAATTTTTAAAAAATTAATTAGTTGGGTGTTGATGTTAATTATATGAAATTATATTTTTCTTTAATAAATCGATAGTTGGGGGAGGGAGAATTTGAATCTTGTTTGTCCTTATAAAAAAAACAAGTGTTAAGTTACAACTATATGAAATTATATTAAAATAAGATAAGTTTGGTACTAAATTGGCATAAAATGAAAGAAATATTTTAACATATATAGCCGCTCTTTCAATCCCAATTTTTTATTTAAATTCGTAATATACATGTATATACATGTATTTATATAAATATATTTTTCCGGTTATCTATATTGAATTTTTAAAACAGTTTTTAAACATTTTTGAACCAAATAAAATGGGTAAGTATCTACATATTATATTCTTATTATCCAAGAAAAAGACAAAAGAGAAACACAGAAAATGAAGCATGATCCCTACCCCACCATATGGAGTCATTGGTTGTTAGATTGTTTGGTAAACCATTATTAAAAGGCACCAGCTAAGTTGCAGAGAGATGATAAATTGTCCAAAAGTATGAAGTCTACGCAAGAACTAAATTTAGACGGGCATAACGCCCCACCACTTAATATGCCAGATTGATGATATAAACGTACGATCCAAGTCCTTGTTGTTTTTCTAAGCAGGTACAATCCAAGACTTTTTAGCCAAAAAATAAAATCAAAAATTAAGAAAATTACCATCCAAGCCATTACAGAGATATTCTGAGGTCATTTCACTGTCTAAACGATATTGAGCTTGCTGCTCCACTGTTTTCTTCTATTGTTTTGTTATGCAATTGATAATGAATAACAAAACTTGTAATCTCTAAATTATAGGATAAAGATAAAAAAACAACACGTTGTCATAATATAGCCACACACAAACCGGTCAAGAACTACAACTTTTTACATATAAAAAAAAAAGAACTACAACTTTTTAATAATATGAGAAGTGTAAGTTAGCAAAAAAAAAAAAAAAAAGATATTAAAGTGAGAGTTTTGTTCTACATTGACCAAGTATTCTTGAGTTGTGCAATTTATAAGCCATGAGTAATCCTTATCTCTCAAGGCGTCTTTTAAGATAGTTAGATCGATTGGATTTTAACATGGTATCAAAGTCACCCCATGGGTGTTAGGCAGATCTTGCTCCCAATTATGGTTCACGTGTTTGGTTGGTCCGTCACACGTGAGGGGGCTCTCGTCTTGTTCCACATTGACCAAGTATTCTTGGGTTGTCATAGATAATCCTTATCTTTCAAGGTGTCTTTTGAGATTGAATTAGACCTATTGGACTTTAACAAAAAAATAAAAACCTAGAACTTTAATTATTTTGAGAAGCAATCATTGACATGTTTATTAAAAGCTCATTGAAAAATAAAAGGAAAAAATGTAAGTGTGTGTTTGGTACACGCAACTCAAACGGTGATTCTGGATTCAAATCCAGAAAATCGTGGGTCCCACAGTAAAAAATCTTGTTTGGTACACGGGATTTCAATGAGGATTTAAATCCCAACTTGAATTTTATGTGGGTCCCATGACAAATTTGAGTTCACCCCTTCAGCTGTTTTTGAATCCAACCCAGATTCAAATCCAGACTCAATTTTTTTGTGGGTCCTAGTTTATACCGTTACTAGGACCCATCTTTTTATTTTCTCCCATTTTCACTCTCTCTCCTCCAGAAGCTTCTCTGCTTCTCTCTCTCTTTCTGGCTCTCGGCCATTACAGAGCAAAACCACAAGAAGCCGATTCAATCCCAGACCAAAACCACAAATCCAAGATCAATCCACCAAGACCACCGAAACATAAACAACCATGGCTACCAAAACCCAAACTCCGAAACCCAAATCCACTGCCTGTTGAAACCCACATCTTCCAAACCCAAACCCAGATCTTCCGAGGAGTAGTTCCTCTTCCTTGAGCCATTGCTTGAGAAGGAGCTTGTGGGTCGGTGTTTCTGCGATTTGGTGAAGTGGGTGTCGTGGCTTTGACTCCATGATTGATGGGTTTGTGCTCTGATCTGTCATGAATTTAGAGAGACAGAGAGGGAGTGAGAGAGAAAAACTGTAGAGGTTCCTTCTACCTCAACTACTATGCAAGCTCCTGCAACCACTTCAGACGCCGTTCTGAAGTTCTCGGATAAGATGGTGGGCCATGGAAGCAAGGGTGGAGGGTGAGATTTGGGTATTGAAGGAAAAGGAACTCAGCAGATAAGAAGAGAAAAGAAAGGGAGGGGGTATGTGGGTGGTGGGGAAAAAAAAAAGAAAGAAAAAAGAAAAAATAAATAAAGAGGTGTAATACGTGGGTGGCGGAGAAAAAAGGAAAAAAAAATAATAATAATAATATAATAATAATAAAAACTGAATCTAGAAACCAAAACTATGTACCAAACATAATTTTTTTTTTTTTAAATTATGATTTCAGTTGTGAAACCAAAACAATGTACCAAACATAATTTTTTTTACAATCTTGAATTCAAATCAGGATTAAAGTTTCAACTTCAATAAAGTAAAAAGTCATGAAACCAAAACAGAAAATGAAAACACGTACCAAACAGGCCCTAAGCTTCTTTACAAAATTGACGAAAAGCTAAAACACATTTTTGATAATTCAGATAGTTTATGCGTTTTAAAACAAGAAGTACCCTATAAAAAAATCCCACCAAAATCAAACATATTTATAAACTTCGAGATGAACAAATGTTATGAGTATATGGATTGAAATGTTTTAGTGTCAAGAGTTAATTCATTTAGACATTCGTTATGAGTAATTGGTTCAATTTATCTTCTTGAGTGGCAAAAAAAAAAGAAGATAAAAATTAAAAGCGCTGTCATTTTAATAAATATATTTTGTGGATTGATCGATAACAGATCAATGTATTTAAAAAAAAAGGTAAAGTCCAATTAAAATCCTATAATTTTATTTTTATGATAAATTAAATTCCATATTTTTACATGTGTCGATTTAGACCCATATTTTATTATTGTAATACCTGTGTGTGGTGTAATTTCTCTTTCCATCTCATTTATGAAGAAATCTACTGTACATTGGGAAAGCTCTAATACAGTTTACCCAATATAAACCAAGATATATTACCTTTAGTGATCATTCCTCTGGCATAGCAGAATAGGATCTTTACTAACCTTATTATCCACCATGCCAAACCCACTATTTTAAACATCCAACCAATGTCTGACAAATGCTGAATCAAGACAATGACCGAATCTTAGACTTATTATTATTATTATTTTTTTAATATTTAATTAAAAACTTTTATTTATAGCGGTCTACCGTGGAACTTTTTGCTTTTGGTCCTCATTTACCCTTGTTGCGTGTTAGGAGTAAATTAAATAATCAATAAAAATATCAAAGGCCCATAACACACCGCTCTCTCTCTAGTGCCTCTTTTTTTCTTTTTTTTTTTCATTGCGAAAAAAAAAAAAAAAAAATCTCATTTGATTTGTAATTAGGAAATGGTATGAAAGGGGCTGAATCTAAAAGAGTAGTAGTTTTTTTATCATGTTTTAGGCGTTGAACATAAAAATGTCTAAAAAGTGGAGCCCAGTGAGCAATCGCCTTTTCTCGGTGCCCACTAACCACGTGGTGCTCGAGATTGGAGAATGAGGACTCACAAGAGCCGCGTTTGACGCTTCTCAGCTGAAAGAGAAAAAGGAAACAAACAAGAGGAACAAGAAATTTTATAAAAGGAAAAAAAAAAAAAAAAAAAACTACTAGTCAGAGTCCCGTAGCGAAAGTGCTAAACCATTTCAGCCAATCCTAAAAGTGACCGTCTTTTTTCAGTGTCGTCCTGCTCTCAACCTCTTTCTTCATCCCCAACTCATTTTATATTAATGGTTTTGGTTTTGGTTTTGGTTTTCTCTCTCTAGAATTAAAAAAAAAAAATGCAATAATAAAGAAAAGAATGCCCTGTCACATCTTCACTCAGTCCATTTCCATGTGCCCACTACAACCCAATCGCCCCAAGGTCTAGGGTTTGCGAAGACCACCTCTAACCTCTAACCTCCAATCTCAAATTTTAGATTTAACAAAACCTTTTTGGCTTTTATACATATAATCCTTCCCAAATTCGGGCATGGAACAAGAAGCTCAGCAGCGAAATCAACAGCAAGAGCAAAAGCAGCAACAAGGTTCGGGTCTTTACACGCCGTGTCTTCAAGATGGAGAATCACAGCCTTGTTTTGAAAATTCTGTGCAGAGTCGAGGCGCGGACCTTATGAGCGTCGATCAATGCCAGAGTATAAGAGATATGGATGATTCTCAGCTCGTTGGAGCTCCTTCGGAGGCTACGGCCGTGGTGGAGCTGATGATGATGACTTCATCTTCGATGTCGTCGACCACGTCGACGACGAAGGTGGTGGAGGTCAAACCGATGGCGGAGACGACTATGGTGGCGAAGAGAAAGCGAGGTCGGCCGCCGAGAGGTCAGCCGAAGATGATTAAAACGACGCCGCCGCCGAGGAAGAAGAAAGACGAGGAGGATGTGTGTTTCATTTGCTTCGATGGTGGGAGCCTCGTGCTCTGTGATCGCCGGTTAGTGTTTCCAATACGATATCGTTTTATTTTCTATTTAGCTCGGTTTTAAGGAAAAATTGATCTTTGAATTATTCGGGGGCTTGAGAATTGAGAATAGTAAAACTTACAGTTGCTCAATTAAGAGTAAAATTGTTTGATTGGGCTTGATTTTGGCTCTTTGAAAGTTTTTTGGCTGCGAAAAGGTATATTAGGGTTTAAGATTCCTAGGTGTGTTGGGTGTTATTGAATTATTTCTTCATTTGTATTTATATTATCCAAAAGCAGAAAAAGAAGAAGAAAGCTTATTTACTTTTTTTGGTTTGTTACTTGTTAGGGGCTGCCCTAAAGCATACCATCCTGCCTGCATTAAGCGAGATGAGGCGTTCTTTAAATCGAGGGCTAAATGGAACTGCGGTATGTTGTAGCATATAAGTCTCTTCTAAATCTGTGTTCTCCTATAGGTCTGATAGTTAAATTTTAAAGGCTTCATATACTGTTGTGTAAGAATTTCATGGTAGTGGGGTATGTTTGTATAAGCATTATATGGTAGTCCTAATGTGTATTACATTATTATTTTTATTGATTAGTAGCTTGATGTGTATATCATTGATCAACAAATTGACTTGATTTTTGTTAAATGTGTGATGCCATTGGTTTTCCAATTGTATAAATCATATGTATTCCAATTCATGTCCAGTGGGTGTTATTGAAATAAAGTAATCTTTGTGAAGTTGGCAATGAGTTCTGACTCAAATGGCACTTTCCTCCTCCTGTAAGTTATACACGCATGTATTCCAATTCATGTCCAGTGGGTGTTATTGACATAAAGTAATCTTTGTGAAGTTGGCAATGAGTTCTGACTCAAATGGCACTTTCCTCCTCCTGTAAAGAATAGGTGGAGGATGTGGTCTTGGGTCAAAACCATTGCATGCGTGTATAACTAACCAATAAAAAGAAAAAAAACTGTGGCTATTAGTTGGAATTTTTAATTTCTATATTGGAGTTTCCAGTAGTTGGGGCTAGTTTAACTGTATGTTTAGATTATCAAGTTATCATTTTTTTTTTTTTTTTAATTTCCATTAGTAATTTGACTTATGATCTTTAGGTCATATGATTTTTTGTTCTTTTATGTATTCATGCATTTCAGGTTGGCATATATGCAGTAGTTGTCAGAAGGCTGCACATTACATGTGCTATACTTGTACATATTCTTTGTGCAAGGGTTGTATTAAAGAAGCTGATTATCTGTGTGTAAGAGGAAACGATGGATTTTGTGGGACGTGCATGAGAACTGTGAGGCTGATTGAGAATTTGCCAGGAAATAAGGAAATGGTATGCTCTTTAAATCATTGCTGATCCACAAAAAAGAAAAAGAAAAAGAAATTGTTATGCCAAACTCTTTCTCTCTCTCTCTCTCTTCTTCTTCTTCTTCTACTTCTTCTTTCTTTTTGTCACTTTCTGCTGTGAGTTAATCTTTCTCAGCTTGGACTTGTTAAAAAATGCACTCCGTTTGGTTGAATTTGGATAGGGCAGGCATAAAAATTCGGAGCCAAGAATTATTCTATATTTTGCATTGCACTTCACCCTGCTTTGGTTCCCTCTAACTCTCAATTTTTTGTCTTGTCCCCAATCAATGCATGTTTTACTTGCTATCTTTCCCTTTAAAGCTCAGTTGCTCATATTCTGAGACTTTTTGAGTATAAAGTGTTATTTCAGTCATGGATTTGCAGTGTTTAGGAGACATGTTTATGTTGTTTAGTTAGTAATGTGTTTCCCATCTGATGTTGTAATCTATATAGAGTAATTTTATTATCTTGTGCAGCCTCAAGTGGATTTTGATGACAAAAGCAGTTGGGAGTATCTCTTCAAGATGTATTGGATGTTTTTGAAGGGGAAACTATCTTTAACTTTAGATGAGCTTACTCGTGCTAAAAATCCTTGGAAAGGAGCTGAGACTATAGCTTGTAAGAGGGAATCTTCAGGTGAAGTTTATGACGGTAATAATGACAAAGGTTCTAGTTTCAACCATTATTGTACAGGCCTGGAAACAAATAATTCCAAAAAGAGAAAGACTAAGAAGCAGCCTAATCTTAATAAGGACTTTCAAACTATGGAGAAATCAGGTAGTGATAATGGGATGCATCTGCCTGAAGGCGCAAGATGGGCATCAAAGGAGCTTTTGGAGTTTGTTGCACATATGAAAAATGGTGATACATCTGTGCTATCTCAGTTTGATGTACAGGCTCTTTTGCTGGAGTATATAAAGAATAACAATCTCCGTGATCCTCACCAAAAATGCCAAATTGTTTGTGATTCAAGGCTTAAAAATATCTTTGGGAAAACATATGTGGGTCACATCGAAATGCTAAAGCTTCTTGAATCTCACTTTCTTATAAAAGAAAGCTCTCCAACAGAAAATATTTTTCGGGTGGGAGTTGTTGATGCTGTTGCTAGTCAGGTGGAGTCTGATGGGAATTATGATAACCAACTTCCGATGGGTAGTGATAAGAGGCGTAAAACACGTAAAAAAGCTGATGAGAGAGGATCACAGACTAATTTAGATGCGTTTGCAGCGATTGATGTTCACAACATTAACTTGATTTACTTGCAGCGTAATTTGATGGAGAGTCTTATGGATGATGCTGACAAAAATCATGACAAAGTTATTGGCTCATTTGTGCGAATAAGAATTTCAAGTAATGATCAAAAGCAAGAAATGTATAGGCTTGTACAAGTTGTAGGTATTGATTCATATAACACTGATCCTCCAAGTTATTTTTTACATGTACACAGTGCACATGTTATGCAAAAAATTGTTGATGTTTTTGTGTATAGGTACAAGCAAGGTCGTTGAACCGTATAAAATTGGAGAAAGAACTACTGATGTGATGCTTGAAATCTTAAATTTAGACAAGAAAGAGGTGATATCAATCGACGGGATTTCAAATCACGGGTTCTCTGAGGTGACATTTTTCCCAATTCCTACAGTTTGTAGAATATAAAGTTTCTACCTTTCTATCTCGTAATAATAGGACAGTATGGTTTCCATCACAGACAACTTTGATGATTGTTTCTCATTTGTGTTAACTACTCAGATTAAGTAGCCGTTAGTGCATGCTGCAGTTTTTATGGTCTACCTGAGTATTTTATTTTATTTTTTTAAAAACATGATTTATATATTTTGTCTACTATTATAACAAATGTCCTCTAATTCTGTATACTCTATCTTGAAGCACTTTAATACTCTTGATTTATGCCTGTGTTATTTTGAGATTAAATGCACTGTTGTTGACATTGGACAACATACATGCATGCATACATGTATCAATACTTATGTACATAAATACAAACTTACTTTGCATGGTTTCATCCAAACTGCATGTTCCTGAGATCAAAGGAACAAATCAGATATATCAGGGCATCTCACAACACAATGAACAATTCCTTCCACAGAAGTAGTAGTATATCCCACCACAACTTGCCCACTAACTTCCGGACATTCCTTTTGCCTTTACCACCAAGTGTTTACACATCAGTTTCCTGAATTTCAAACATAACCACCTTGTATTCAGAAGTCCTTGGACCGAACCCAAGCCACAGAGATCCATAGTCTCTGTCAGAATGATGGTCAACTCAACCGTGATTGGATTACATACAAAGTATCTAATGGATATCCAAATTGCATGACAGAATAAAGCCATTGCAAGAAATGCCTGTAGAATCACAAATGAGCTCTAGCAAAACTGGCACCCTCCCCCTTATAAGTTCTAGGGGGAGGGTGAGGTCGTGGGTTTAAGATCCATTGGGTGCTTGTGTAACTTACCAATCAAAAAAAGAAAAGAAAAAAAGGGTAGCCTGCAGAATCCTTACATTTACCACCTTTTGCATGAACGATTGAGCTGTAATAGTATGTGCATTATTTGTGCTATTTAAGTTTGATATGAACTTTGGATAGTATGAAACATGCACAACTTAAACACACTAGCATTGTCATATAGAAGCAAGAGACTATCTGGTGAGGTGTAGTATTTTGGAGCCTCATGAATGGAGTTTACTAATTTGCTTCTGGTCTTGATGTTTATATTATGTTTTCAGGATGAATGCAAACGTTTACGCCAGAGCATAAAATGTGGACTCATCAAATGGTTGACTGTGGTAAGTCTGACTGTTATGTTCCCTGCAATGTCTCAATCTAGGAATTTGCTTGCCCTTTTGTAAAGGAAATTTGTGCTTTGGTTGTAGGGTGAGATTCAGAAAAAAGCAATGACGCTTAAAGCAGTGAGATTAAATGATGTGAGTTCCTTTCCGTTTGATCCTGAGGAAATGAGGCAGTATTCTATGCAGGATGCTTGTGTTTTGCTTTAAAAGATATTTAATATGCTTTTAGTCTGTTACAATGTCGTTAAGTATTGTTGTGGTCTATAACTGTTTTACCTAAAAAAATCATTGCTAAACTCTCTGTTATGCATGATCTTATTTTGCAATCTAGGGGCTGGACGCTGAGATATTGAGACTTAATCATCTACGTGATCGAGCAAGTGAAAAGGGACATAAGAAGGAATATCCTTTGTTGTTTCAGTTTGTTTTGTTCTCCCTGATATTAGATTTTTTTTTTTTTCTGTGCAAAGTTAACTCTTGGTGCTGGAGAACAAATGCCTTCTTTGGATTTTTCTTGACCTTAGTTAGGCCAAATATCTGTATATGCAAATTTACTTGAGGAAGAATATTCCCACATACGTTTCCTCTGCCATAGATCATAGATTATTTGTAGCTGGAGTTAGGATGTTTAGATGGATTGCTGGTTACATAATTGAGAACTCAAAGGAATGATATGCGGCATGATTGATGAATGACCACATTTTCAATATTTTAAAGGCTCATTTTTTTATTTTTTCTGCCTCATCCATCTCAAAATCCTCATGTTGGTTACACTCATTCGTCAGCATTGTTTATTGACTGCTTGTAGAAATAGAGCATAGCTAGCCTTGTAGCCATCTCTTGACATTTCAGTTTATGTTGTTATATCTGATAGTTGCGAGGTAATGGGGGAAGTAAAGAGAAGTTGAAATCTTTGAATTTATTTATTTATTTTTTGAAGTAAACCTTTCGGGTGCATGTGTAAATTACCAATAATTTTTTTTGTCATGGCAATTGAAATTAGAGCATGAGTTAAAATATTTACGTCACACTGCTAAACATGAAGTAGCTTGTAAACATTAATTGCTAGCATTCTCTATTCCTGATATTTATGATTTTGCAAAGAAATTGGTACAAATTTATCAAGTATTCCTTTACTATGTTGCACGTTAAGAGAATGCGTGGAAAAATTACAACTTCTGAAGTCACCTGAGGAACGTCAGCGCAGACTGTCTGAGATTCCTGAAGTACACGCTGATCCAAAAATGGATCCGAGTTATGACTCTGAGAATAATGCTGGAGAACTAGATGAAAAGAAACAAGGTCCCTACTGTTAATTTATAGACATGGAACACATATTATTTTTATTATCTTGAAGATTCAATTTGAAATGTTAATTGGTAGTAATGGTGCTGGTGTGTATGCAGATGATAATTTGAGACCAAGACTTTCTGGCTATGGTAGAAAGGGGAGGGAGCAAAGAGCAGGTGATGTAGTGAACGATATTGGAAGCAGTGCACGGAAAATTTTTACCAAGTCTTGTGAGCCAAGTAGTAAAGTTGGCTTGACTAGTAATTCTGATAAAAGTGGTGCTACCCAGCTTCATGAGAGAGTGAACGAATCCTCTTGGAATCAGGAAAGAGAAGCACCTGGCATAAATAGTTGGAATCCACCAGCAAACCAGATCAATACTTCTGCTTCATTGGCCATTGGTTGGAATAGTCAAGCAGTGGTGGTTGCATCAGAAACTTCGCCACTGGCTCCTTCTACAGGGTCAGAGCAATCTGCTAATGATTTTGAGACTGATAAAATGTGGCACTACGAGGACCCAAGTGGAAAAATTCAAGGACCATTCTCTATGCTGCAGCTGCGTAAATGGAGTGAGCACTTCCCTCCTGATCAGAGAATATGGAGGAAAAATGAAAACCAAGATGACTCTGTACTTTTGACTGATGCATTCAGTGGACAATATCATGGAGTGCCACTTTTACTGGATAATGGTAATTTACTGTCTCAAGGAGTTGGAGTTGCCTCAGATGATGATAATAACCGTGATGGTGGGGTGAGTATGAATGCCACTCAGAGAGACAATGAAGAAGTTGAGGGGAGCTGCAAGCCAAAGCAGGATAACTCTAGTGTCCATAGTAATGATAATGAAGAAGTTTTTAGGAGCAATGAATGGGGCTCTCATTCTTCTAATTGGACTACACCTGCAGATGTTGCTAATTCAAACGAGAGAAAGAATGAGGTTTCTGTACCAGGCTGGGAATCATCTCAGGGTAATAGTTCCTGGTTTGATCAGCCTCAAGTGTGTAATAGTTCATTAACCCCACCTGCATATTCTGAGAAGCCTTATGAAACTCTGTCACATCAAGTGAGGAAAGGTCAAGGGGGTGAAAGTAATTCTGGTCAGGAAAATGTAAATTGCAATTCAAACAGTACTTCTGACGGTCAAACTAAAAATGAACAGGCTTGTGAGAACCGATCTGACAGCGAGGGCCATTCAAGCCAATCTTCTGGACACAGCCGGAGACCTCCACCCATAAACGATTCATTGAACAGCTGGGATTCCAACTCTGGTTTTACCCCTGCAGTTAAGTCACTTGAAACAACAATACAAAATCAGGAAATTGTTTTTCCAGATATGCCCGGTCCCACTCCAAAGCAAAGCAATGAAAACTCAAAAGGTCAGGCTGCTGAAAATAAACAAGCTGTTCCTGTACAGGATGCTGGCCCTAGCTGGAGCACTGCTTCTAGTTTAGTGGGTGGTGGGACACAGATTCCTGAAGTAGCTGGTAAATGGGGTGGGTACTCCACGACTCCAGCCAAACCTGCTGTTGAGGAATGGGACTCCAGTCTTGTCTCTGCATCTTCTCTGAAACCAACTGAAATGATCAGTGATCATGCTGCTACCCCGACTTCGATAAATGACCAACTGACACATTCTTCCCCGTCCCATCCTGCATCAAATGCATCTAGTTGGCAGGCAATTGTTACTGAATCCACTGAGTTCTGCTCTTTAGAATCAGTTTCAGATCTGTTGGCTGAAGTTGAAGCAATGGAATCTCTTGATGGCTTGCCTTCCCCTACTTCGACTATGAACTGTGGAGAGACATTGACTGAGGATTCTAAAAATGATTGTATCAGTCCTTTAGATGAATTTAGCCCAGCACTTGATCCTGGAAAAGGTGATGCCTTAAGCTCCACTGGTGATTTACAAGTACCTTCTCAATCCGCGGTGACCGATGAACCACATGGTGTATGCCAGGCTGATGTTCATGATCCTCAAAAGAGGTCCAGTGGGCATTCCTCCACAAGTTTTGAAGTGGAGGGAGATGCAAAGCCTGGTGATATTTCAGTTAATCAATGGGAATCTGGTCCTGACATCCAACCTACTCCGCCATCTACAGCAAGTTACATGGCTACTACAGATTGGAGAGTGGGATCAGAAAGTACAGCCACCAGTTGGGGAGCTGTGCAGGGAGGCGCAAACTTGGGCTGGGGAGGATTAGATCAAAGAACAACAAATATGGACTATGGAACTGGTCAAGTGGCAACACAGGACAGTGTAAGCGTGAATTTGAGTGCTTCTGCTGGGAATGTTGGCATTTGGGCAACCCAACCGAGATATGTTGGTGACAGATTTTCTGGTCCTAGAGATCGGGGTTTTCAGAGCAGGGATTTAGGTTATGGTAGAGGTAGGTCTACGTGGAACAGACAGCCCTTTAGTGGTGGAAATGGAGGAGGTTCCTTCAGGCCTCCTCACAAAGGGCAGCGAGTTTGTAAGTTTTATGAAAGTGGCTATTGCAAGAAGGGAGCGGCATGTGGTTATTTGCACCCATGATTATGGGATCTATGCAATTAGGCACATTAAATTCTGTAATCATTATTCATGTTAGGAAGTCTGTTATTGCCAGTGTTGTAATTTAACCTGTAAAAGTATCATTCAAGCAGTGTAACACATTATTTTTTGAATATCCGGGCAGATTTAGAGCTCACGCGCCCCTTGCTGTGGGCAATTTAGGAACAATAAGTTTACATACAACTTTTTTCACAATTGTTAAGTGGCAAGTTCTCAATGGTGGACAATAAATTAGTGTCGGTGATGGTTCTACGTGTTTTAGTTGTGAAAATTATTGTGAAAATTATTGGATGTAGTACTCATTTAGAAAGGTTGAATTTCCCGCTGCATCGCATTCCTCATGATTTCTGCTTGACGCATACACATAATAGGCCACATTATGGGGTGTAAATGTAATTTCCGGACTATGCAGACAACAGCTCAAACGCTATTATATAGTCAGTATTTGTCTGCATTGATTAGTCTCTCCTACAACTCTATGGTACCAGGGTTGTATTCAATGAGAGTCGAAGTTTTTCGTTGGGATATTCTTAGGTTAGTCCAGGCATGTGGTTTGGAGGATGTATGGATTGAAAGGAGAGGAGGAGGAAAATTTGAGGATTCACAGTTCTAATTTACTCAGTAATTTACCAATAAAGAAAAATATACCCTGTAATTTTATCACAATGGCTTTACTTTAGATTCACGTCCAAGCATGACAGGTACATAGGAATCACATACCATGAACTTGGGCTTTGCTGCTCGAATCATCCATATGACCAGCCTTTTGGCTGTACTAGGGGCGTGTACAAAGGACTTCTCATGGCATGGGTCCATGGGAACATGTTACATCGTAACATTGCTATGAACTTGATGTTAAAGTGTTTATTTGTTACTACTTAGTTATATATTATATGTTTCTCCGTATTTGTTTTGTCTCTCCTGTTGTTGTTGATTGCATGGATCCTCTATCTAGAAAGCGATTGATTACATTTGGTCATGTATTGATCAGCTGGTGCCAAAGGGTGTGGACCTTCACTTGGAAAGTGAATTTATCTTGAATGTTCTACTTTTTTGTACCATAAATTTTTATGTTCTCGTATGGCCTTTTATTGTACTTAAGCATTAAAATTGATTAAAAAAAAGGCTGTATATGCTATACTATTCTATTTCCCAATCAGCTCTCACTTTTGTTACCTAAATCCAGAAAGTGTCCTTTAGACCACGCTTAACGCCAAGAGACGCATGGATTCTGTTGCAGAGCCGGCAATTTGATTTATATTTTCTTGTTTTCTTTTACACTATGTTTGGGGTTGCAAGGACCACGGTACAACTAATCCTTTTTGGCTATAATAAGTAAAATGTACATGTCATTTCCGTCTCTTTGACTAGGCAAAACAAAACGGCAACGCATCGTTGATATCCACCTGGTTGCCGAGCTTCCAAGAAAGAATTGTTCTCATTCTCAATTGCAGTTAGCTTCACACCAAAATAAAAAATCAAAACTCTACAAATCACGCAATTCAAAATGCTATATACTTCTGCTTCGAATTCTGACTTTCTAACTTTCTGAATGATGGCCACGACGTCGTATTTGACTCCGACGCAGAGCTACGCAGCGGGAGCGTTGTTTGGACTCGCTCTTCACCAGGCTCAGATCCATCAGACTCACCCTCTGGGCTCGTCGACGCACGAGGAGGAGCTAACCGATGAGGGAACCAGAACCAGAACCAGTAGTAGCAGCAGCAGTAGTAACGACGCGGTCTCCGAGGACCCGGAGCTTTGGGTCCACCAAAACTCGGGCTTGCTCCGCCCCGTTTTCAAGTGAGTTTCTTCGTTCTTCACGATTCATATCCTCAATTCCTCAACCTTTCGCTTTGTCGTTTACAATAGAAGGCAAACTAATGATGATTGGAATGTACAACTTGTTATTTACCTTGCGGAGATCAAGGATTTAATAAATTCAACTTTGGATTGTAATTATGACTCTCTGTTAATTCTTTTTTGTTCTGCCTATTCTTTAATTTTGTTTTTGAAGCCAATGAGATTTATCTCAAATGCTCTTGCTTATCTATTGGGTTTGATTGTCAGTGTTGATACCTTTACTTTTATCTTAATTTCTTCGGCAAGTAAATCAATGTCTATGGAATTAGTTTTTGATTTTTGATTTTTTAACATTGATTTTGATTGTTGACATTGTTATGAACAGATTTTTAGAGATCGACTCTAGCGCATGGTCTGGACTTGAGGAAACTGCTGGGTCTTCATCAGCCAAGCATCATGTTGGAGCAGTATGTCGTTTGATTTCTTGCATTATATAATTTTTGATTGGCACTTTCTGCATTTTTCACTCAGATATTTTTTTATGTTGATATAAGACAGAAATCTTAATCTAAACTCAGACACACGTATATTTGAGGATCCCGGGAATTGAATCCACGCCCTCATAGAGGGGTGAGACTTTTTGGGGAGAGGGATTACCATTGGGCCGAATGCCCAAGTGGCAGATATTTCTATTTCTTTGTATCGCTATTTGTAGTATTTGAACTGTTACATTATTTGATTCGTCATCTTTGTCTTCTTTATACTTAAGTTTTCGTTTTGTCACAGTACTTGAGGTTACTCGCAGAAGAAAGTGGTGATAATTCTTCTCAAAGGGAAGAACAGGAAGTTGCTCTGTCAAATGCTGTCGATGTTACTGCACGTAGCATGGAACCAGATTCTGAATCTTCCAAGTCTAAGAGGGAAAAGCAACGTGAATATGAACATGAATGTCGTGAGAAATTTTCTACTGCTGAAGTGCAACCAATCTTGGAAGCAGAAGATGTGCACTTGATGAAGGAGACGGATAGTAATATGTTAGAAATTAACGATGCACATCATGGGTTAATGAGTAAAATGGATGAGAAAACAATTGAAGAGTTAACAATGCTCAGTTATCGGAGGAAAGTGATAGTTCTCTATGTGCTTCTTTCGGCTTGTCTGGCAGATACCGGTAATGCCAACAAAAAGTGTAGCCGACAAAGAAAGGGCTACGATGCTCGACATCGTGTGGCTCTGCGCTTGTTGGCAACTTGGCTTGATATCAAGTGGACAAAAATGGTTTGTGTGCTCAACCTCTTGGTACTCTGTTGGTCATTGTAAATGATGATAGAAGAATTTTGTTGGTATTAGGTACCATGATGGATGCTAAAAAGATTACTCAACTTCGCATAATGTCTTAATGATATAAATCAGAATATTATCTAACATTTAGTGAAAATCACCATTGAGATACATTGCTTTCTTTTTTCCTCTGTTATTTAATCACTACTTCTAATTGTACTTGTATGAGTGTGATCAAGTATATATATATTTTTTAAAGATTGTATTTTTTCTTCTTTTTAGTTAAAGATCAGGTTTTATATTTTCACTTTGTTAAGTGAAGTTTTTGCTTTGCAGGAAGCGATTGAGATAATGGTTGCTTCCACTGCAATGGCTTTAGCAAAAGAGGGAGAATCAAAGAAAGGAAAAGAACGACCTTCAGAAACCAAATGGGCTAAATGGAAGCGTGGTGGGATCATTGGTGCAGCTGCAGTAACTGGCGGAGCCTTGATGGCAATTACTGGTGGTATGGTGCCTCAAATTTGTTTCGCAGAAAAATTCACACTTGAAACACTTTTCCTATGGTTGTAGTGGTTGACTTTTCAGTTCCATTTAATATTCAACAGGATTAGCTGCCCCAGCAATTGCTGCAGGACTCAGTGCCCTAGCTCCAACATTAGGCACTCTCATCCCTGTGATTGGGGCTAGTGGGTTTGCTGCAGCTGCAAGTGCTGCAGGAACTGTTGTTGGTTCAGTTGCTGTTGCTGCATCCTTTGGAGGTGAATACTTGATTACATTCCTTGGTTTAATCTTCTCAAACGATCTTATCATTCTTTTTTCTCTTTAAAAGGACCAAATAGATTGTTTTGGTGTGTCCAATGTGTTAGATCTGTGTTTGTTTTATGAAGCAGTATATAATTGGGTTATTTTTTACATGTCTTTAGATATCTTATAATGGTGTTTTGTTTAACTTGGATGTGGCTCCTCAGAAATGTCCTTGCTAGTTTAAGTGTCTTGACATTTTTAAAGGATTAAGATACCTTTTGATTGAGTTATGGGGGTGATCCTGTTATTCTTTTCTAACTGTGTGATAAATAAAATGCTTTGCGCTGAATGTTCACATAGAGTGGTTTAAAAATGCAGATTACGTAGAGAAGTCCACAATATTCTGGTAGTTAGGCTCCTATAGCAGCTCCTTATGTGGTCTTTTAGTTGTGTAAAGGGGTTTTGGCTAAAAGTGTCTGTAAGATGAGTTCCCAGAACTTTTTGGTATTGCCGTGTTAGGAATGCTTCTGTTGCAGATTTGCTGAGTCTTTCTGCTGGTGTTATTTATTAGGACTTGTCTTTCGCCCGGTTAGTGCAAGACTGGGAGTTGGAATCTTTATTGGTTTTCATGGACCTTTTGTACTCTTGTGTTCATGCTTTATGCATGCTAAGACATTGTCCTTTCTAATAATATTTACCCATTACCTAAAAAAAAAGAAAGCATGGCTGGGGCTGTGGAGGCTTCATTTCCTCGGAAAATTATTTATCAATCCAGGGTACCTTCTCGTGTTGCATTTTTTGTGTGGACTGCGGCTTTGGGGAAAATCTTGACTATTGATCAACATTGGCAGCATATTGTGGTTTTGGATTGGTGTTGTATGTGTAAGGGTTATGGGGAGTCTGTTGATCATTTATTGCTTCATTTCCCTATTGCTCATGAGATGTGGTCTATGCTTTTTGGGTTATTTGGTGTCTCTTTGGTTATGCCTAGGAGTGTGTTAGGTTTGCTGGTTTGTTGGATAGATAATTTTGGTAGGCATCCGAATATTGGGGTTTGGAGGGCTGTGCCTCATTGCTTGATGTGGTGTCTTTGGCGGGAGCGTAATGGGCGTAGTTTTGAGGATTGCGAGAGGACTATTGTTGAGTTAAAACTGTTGTTTTTTAGAACCTTACTTGATTGGATGTCTGTTAGGGGGCTCTCTTTCTTGTGTGTCTTTACATCAGCTTTTGGAATTTTGCTCCTTGCGAGCTTGATATGTTTGTACTCCTAGTATACTGGGGTCTTTTATTCTTCAATAAAGTTTTGTTATTTATCAAAAAAAAAAAAAAGTGTTTGTAAGGTTTTCTAGTTTTCTTTATAGTTAGCTGTCATTGACTTAAAAAAAGAGTCATGCATACCCATTAACACCAACTGAATCCTCAAAGATGATTGTGTAACGCTCTTCACTCTAGGATGCCTATTTGCCGTTTATTTAGAATTCCTTTATCAATAAAGCTACAACCACAACAAAAGCCACAACAATTTCACAATAAACGTCAATTTGCCTATCAAAATTGTAAAGAAAATTTTTTTTAAGTTGCATATAATGGTGGGCCCATGTGTGAGATGATGGGCAAATTGCGTTTTGTTGTGACTCTACCTTTGCTCTTCCTTTATTCACTATAATGATACTTTTAGTCTATCTATTAGTACAACATTTTTTATTTAAATTTTATGTACTAAACAGATATTTTTGTCCAGAAGTAATATATACATAAGTGTTATTTTGCTTATTTGACTAAGAACTAATCAATGCCTCCATTCAAACCAGCGGCTGGAGCTGGACTTACAGGGAGCAAAATGGCTAGAAGAGTTGGAAGCGTTGATGAATTTGAGTTCAAAGCTATAGGAGAAAACCATAATCAAGGCGTGAGTTTTTGTAGCTTCTATTTCATATTTTTTGGGAGCATTTCATTTTTCCTTGAGGAACATCTTCAGTCTGTTTTACTTATTTTTTTTTTTAAAAAGCCCTTCACTCTGTTTCAATTTGAGGACTATCTTTATGTTTTATTTTATTTTATTTTATGATATTTCTCTGTTTCTCTTGCCCCTCTTCCTTTATTCTCAATTTTAATGAAATATTTGTATCAGAGGCTAGCAGTTGAGATCTTGGTCTCGGGATTTGCTTTTGACGAGGAAGATTTTGTAAGGCCTTGGGAAGGACAAATTGATAACTTGGAAAGGTATTTATTATTACATTGTGTTTGGTTTATCAATGAAATGGTTAAAAGTAAAGTTTTGAATTCTCTGCCTTTCTGCCATTTGGTTCTTTAGTAAGAGAGAACAAAGAAAGCAAAGCAAGGAGATATATCTCCGAACTTTCCCATCTGGCCCTCCAGAATTCATTCTCAAAAAGGTGGTTGTAGAGAGACAGTTGGGCACCAATGGAAGATGAATAAAGGAAATGAGAAAAGAACAGAAAACAATTTTCCTTTGTTTATTTGCCTTTTTTTGTGCATAATGAAACAACAGAAAATAATTTTGCTTTCTCTTCTCCTTTTCATTTTCATTTTCACTTCTGAGAAGAGGACCAAAGAGAAAGTAAATGCTTATTTGTATCTCTGTTTAACCATATATATAGGGTGATTCTAATGCATTTGAAGTGCTTGATGTTACTTTCTCCATTCTAATGCTTATTTTACTTGTGATAGAAAGTTGTTTTTATTTTTGTCCCGTGGAAGATATTATGTCGATGCAATATGGATTTATCGAAACTGCTAAACCAATTGTGTCTTCCTTCTGTATCTAATGTTGATAGGTTTTCATTAAAAATAATAACTTGGATGCTCAGGGTTTGTGGAGGCCATAACAGAATTTTACAAATTTGATGCCTCTTATGACCTTGACAAATGTTTAGGTATGCGCTGCAGTGGGAGTCTAAGAATATAATTGCAGTGAGCACTGCAATTCAGGATTGGCTTACTTCAAGTACTTGATTTTGAACTCTTGGCTGCTATTATTTTATGTTACAATAACAATCATAAGAAGCATGTATGATGTTGATGTTGCCCCTAAATGCTGTAGGGCTTGCATTGGAGTTTATGAAGCAAGGTGCAATGTTGACTGTGTTAAGCACACTTTTAACAGCATTGGCATGGCCGGCAACGCTACTTGCCGCTACTGACTTTATAGATAGCAAATGGACAATTGCTGTTGATAGGTAACTTTTTCACTCTTAACTATAAGTGGAATGGAACACTTAGATGGGAAGAGGGGAAAAAATTCTTCTGGTTCCATTTTCATTTGAATTGCATGCATGCGGTGTTGGAGTCGGGGTTTCTATATTTCTGCTTCCTGAACAAGGTACTGGGTAGAAGTTTGTACAGAAGGATGCTTACAGCTGTTGTGATAACTTAACTTATCTGTGTAGGAATATATCGGAATTGATGAGCTAGTCAGATGACTGGGGGAATACTATGGGGAAACCTAGTATAGAGTGAAAGCATACAAAACAATGCATCTTAAGGGCAAAAGATAAAACATTGTTGTTCAGAACTGTTTGAAATACTAGTAAAACTTGCTAAATGGTGTCACATATTGATCATGCTATTTCTTATGTGAGTTTCTAAGTACAGCTTTATCTTTTGTCATTTTCTAGATCGGACAAAGCAGGGAAGCTTCTTGCTGAAGTGTTATTAAGTGGATTGCAAGGCAACCGGTATGTCAAGTCATAACTTGGTTATAACTATTCTTAATCCAATGCCTTCAAAAATTTCAGAGATAGCCATCTATTTAATTCTATTGTGGTCTTTCTATGAATATTTCAGTCCTGTGACACTAGTAGGTTACTCACTTGGAGCACGAGTAATTTTCAAGTGTCTCCAGTTTTTGGCTGAGACCGAACGTGATGGTAACAAGTACCAATTACTCTTCACATATGTTGTGTATTTTCTAGAGTGATCCTAATTCTCCTCTTTTGAATACTGGCAGCTGAACTTGTAGAAAGAGTTGTTCTTCTCGGAGCACCCATCTCAATTAAAGATGAGAACTGGGAAGCTGCTAGAAAGGTGATTGGAGTTCACTTAACTGTTTTTTCAAGCATATATTTATTTACTACACTCTCATTTGAGGAAGTCCTCTATTACCTCATGCTGTGTTGCAGATGGTGGCTGGGAGATTTGTGAATGTTTACTCCAAAAATGATTGGATGCTTGGAGTTGCTTTCCGTGCTAGGTATGCATGCATCATGGACAATGCACTGTAGTATAGTTATATCTGGTCTGCAAAATGCAGGAATTTGTAATTGATGTCATGAGATTACCTATCGACCACAACTATTATAGTCCATAAATCTCTCTGTTTGGTGATCTTGTCTTAGCAAGCAAGTGCTCTGGTGACTTTAATGAACCAACCCAATCCAAGCTTGTTTCGTGTATGCTTTTAAAGTTATACATGTATTTTGTATGAAATGGATACAGCCATGTGCCCAGTTAAGGAGAGAATAGATTTCTAATTTTTGAAAAATTAACAAATGCCATCACTTCCTAATTGTTCAGGGGAGTCTCAGTGATTGTGACCTTTCTGCATGTACTTCTTGTAATTTTGACCCCCTCCCAAAAAAATATGCACGTGCATGTGTTTGTGTATGTCTCCCAGAATGTGGTAGCATGGGGTCAAACTTTTACTTATTTTTTGTGCCTCATTGTAACTCTCTATGTCATGCCTCAGTCTGCCACTTCAAACTGGTCCGCTACTCTACTGCATGCTCCCTATTTTGGAAAAATTGGTTTTGCTTTCTGGTTCTTGGCAGATTGACATTTGATTTTTTTTTTTTTTTTTTTGTTGTTGATAATTCAATGGTTACAACAATGGGGGAGGGGGGATTCGAACCCTGGTTTTCCTCATAAAAGAATGTTATTGAGCTACAAGACTGTTGGCACTACTACATTGGAAATATAGACAATGAGAAGATACCTTACCCTTTTATGTCTCCTAAATGAACCAACTTATGTGAACTAAACATAACCAAACCTGAGTGAGCACCTCAAACTGAAGCTGAAGCTATTTCAGCCTTTGCCTGAACTTCAATGTGCTTCAGTTGCAGGCCCACATTTTGACTGCTTAACATTTATTACGTTATGGTCCTAAGAGGATGTTGATTTTCCAAGAGCTTTGTGGCTCAATGATATTGTCTGGTCTCCTCCATAAGAAGAACCAGGGTTCGAATCTTTCTTCCCTACTTCTTTTAAGCAAAAAAAAAAGAAAAAGATATTGATTTGATCTTATGATTGTGACTGTTTAGGACTGTTGTGTTTCATTCTCGGGAGATGGATGATGATGATGATCATTTAATATTTTAGATAGATGCCTCATTGAATGTATTAGACATATGCCACATTTTTTGGAAAAACTTGAATTTGATTGAACTCCCTGATAAATTTCGAGTGCCTGATTGTAGTGCCCTGTATTTCAGTCTTCATTGTAATTTTATTTATTTGTCTATTTAGTAGCTATATGACATTCCAAGGATTAACCCTTTAAATAGAGCTATTGTTAGCTACAGGCTGCAGCTGGATTATGTGGAGAGGTTACTATTGATATCTTCCTCCCATATAAACTAACAATTATTTTTCTGACAGTTTACTTACTCAAGGTCTAGCTGGAATTCAACCAATCAATATTCCAGGGATTGAGAATGTAAGATGTTTCATTTCTTGTTTGGCCATCGCACTTTGTTCTCGGGGTTATCAGTACTTCACAATGTCACCTTTTTTATTTTTCTTCAAATAAAATGGGTATTTTTTGGCTTTGCAGGTTGAGGTAACAGATCTCATAGAAGGTCACTCTTCCTATTTATGGGCCACACAGCTAGTCCTGGACCAGCTTGAGCTGGATACATATTATCCTGTTTCCAGGATCACTGTTTGCAAACAATAGAGAATGTTTTTATTTGCACTTCTTGGAGCTAGAATTGTGATTGCCCTATCATTTCCTTTCTCGCTGATGGAAGTGTAGCATTTGTATAGCATACCTCAGACAGACAAAGCAATACGCATATTGATGCAAGTCAGTCAGCTTGGAGCTTCTTCGCTTGTTGCTATTTCACTTTTTTCCCTTGCATTTGTATATACACTAAAACTGTAAAAAATGTTCGATAGAAAAGAGATTGAAGTGTGGTTCATATTTATATTACCATCTATGTGAATAAGAATTAAATGTTCTTCTTTCGTGCTGGAAAATTATTTTGCTTCCTAAGTAAGTAAACAAATTGATATATCAGGAACTTCTAACCTAGAACACATGGTAATTTATAGAACTATTCTAATAAATAAGAAACATGGCATAGCTCATTGGAGCGTGATCAAACATGCAATAATATAAAGATGTAGTTATTCTAACAATCAGACATTCATGGAGGTTGGTATGGCCTATTAAGGAGATCCATACCTAGCCTCTAAAGGGCTTGTTGCAATCTAGCAATTCACCGGTCTCTCAGACTTGATCTTTTTGGCAAGGTTTGTGTGTTGATTTTCAATAAGAAAGGCTTTGAATGCCTAGGTTTGTGATTGGAGTTTCGTGAGAAAGGGGTTATCCTTCTAGTACTTTTTCTAGAGAATAACTACTTGCTCAAGAACTCTTCCTCACTACCTTCTTCTAAACAGGGCTTCGCTTTTATAAAACTATTCTTCTCTCTTCTAATCTAAGCTTCGACTTAAGTAGAGTTTCGCTACTCTAGGACTACTTTTTCCTACTTCTCTATATTCCATTATACTAGTGTTTCTTGGTACTTTCAGTGTTTCTATAGAGACTCTCCAGAATGATTTGTTTGTGAGGTATGAGGCTCATTTTATTGTGGTAAAGAGACTAGGGTTTGCTTGAAGAAAGGGAAAACTGACCTATTCCAGCAAGAAACAGCCATTCTCCATGAATTAGGGTTTCTGCCTGGCGGCACTAGGCCTCTTCACTACTGACGTACACCACATCAAATGGGGTGCATGCCACTTAGGTCAAAAGGCAACTTCTCGAACTCGTTTTCTAAAACTTTCAGGGTGGTCTTCAACATACATTCGCCTTATGAGAGATCTTAAATTATCATCACTGAGATCGGGGACCATGAATATCAACTGGTACAAATTGGGGTGTCTTCACCTTCCTCAATACTAAGTCACCTTACGGGAAAGATTTCGATCGTACATTCTTATTATACCCCTTCTTGAGTTGTTGTTGGTATGAAGCCAACCTAATTAAAGCTTGCTCTCTTCTCTTGTCCAACAAGTCGAGTGCTTGAGATTGCATGAGATCATTCTATACGGGATCCCATTCAGAGGTTCTCAGAATTCGAAGCTCGATCTCTAATGGGATGACTGCTTCTGAACCGTATGCCAACGAAAAAAGGGGTTTCTCTAATTGATCAATGTGATGTGGTGTGGAAAGTCCACAGGACGCTTGGTAGCTCCTCTACCCATCTTCCTATGGCATCCTTAAGCCTTTTCTTAATGCTATCAAGCACAGTCTTGTTGGATGCTTCAGATTGTCTATTACTCTGTGGGTATGTAGGCGTGGAGTAAAATATTTTAATCCCAAGCTCGGCGCAGTATCTTTTGAATGGCTTGTTGTTGAACTGTGTGCTATTATTTGAGATGATCGCTCGAGGTATGCTAGACCTCATAACGATGCTTTTCCAAACGAACTTAATGGAATTTGAATCTCTGATATTGGCCAATGGTTTAGCTTCCACCCATTTCGTAAAATAGTCTGTCACAAAGATTAGCCACAGTTGGTTACCAGTCGCTCTTGATACCGGTACGACACGGGACACGATATGATACGAAATATGGCAATACGACATTTCTTGAAAAACTAGGACATGACACTGCGGGGATATGGAAATTAAATAATTAATTAATATTTATTTCTAGGTATATTTTATATATTTTTAGGAATAAGGTATGTTTATTTTAAGTTTTAAAAACAAATAAAAATCATTAAAATGCAAATATATGCTATGGTTAACTAACCCTTAAACAATAATTTAATAATAATGTAATACTTACAGGTTTATGAACAAACAAACAAAAAACATCACTAAACTGCAAACATTTTTTTTTTTTAATTTTTTATAAAACACTAAACAGTAAACATATTACACAGCTTTATATTAAAAAGAATATATGGACAATATGATATGGTAAATTCTATGGTCTACAGTTAACAAAACATACTACACCGATAAAACCCATTGGCATTCACAGAGAGTAGAACTCTCTAGAAAGCAAAAAAGTAAATGGAAAAAAAAAAACCAAAGGGAACATAAAGGGGTAAGAGGAGCTGACGATGCACAAAGCTTCTACAAATCAGATTGAGGTCCTTTATAAGTTGCCGATCTGACCGGGACGATTGTCGAAAAGGTGCAAATGGACTGTTTGGTCGCCGATCTGATCATGAGAGAGCAAATTGATGGTCAATGGTGCGACGCAAAGTGAGAAAGCGAGAGAAATTTGCTTTCAAGAAGCAACTCAGTGATTTTTTTAAATTTTTTTGGGTTCAGCTGTGTCGCGACTGTGTCGTGACCCGTGACCGTGTCCATGCCGTGTCAAAATTTAAAAAATGTTTTTTATTTGCCGGACACCCCATGGACACGCATGCAGCCGTGTTTGAGGAGTGTCGGTGTTCGAAACGTGTCCGACACCGACACACGACTTTTTTTGCCGTATCCGTGCTTCATAGTCCCTCACTAGGCAAAAGGCTAAGGGCTTACCAGATGGTTTAGCTCTCATGTGGGCTGATGAACCAAGGGGGAGAAGCGTTGGCATTTATCACACTTCCTAACATATGCCACGACGTCTTTCTGCATGTAAGACCATCAATACCCTTGAGTCAGTGCTCGGTGAGCCAGTGATCTGCCCCTTGTGTGACTTCCACAGATTCCCTCGTGGATTTCAAACAACAGGTCTGGTACGAGGTCTAGGTGAACACATAGGAGGTATGGTCCTGAAAAAAGACCGTTTGTAGAGTCTCAAGTCTTTAGACAACCAAAAATTTGAAGCTTTCCTTCTAATACCCACCACCTCCTTTTTGTCTTGTGGGAGGGTCCCATCTTTTAGGAAGAAAATATACAGGACTATCCAACAAGGGTTGACTGTTATGGAATGGATGTGGCTAGCATGTTTATCTATACTCGGACTCTTGACGGCATCGATTGAAATGTGGCGTTTTAAGTCAGCGCTTAGGACCGAGGTAAGGGTAGCCAGGGCGTCGACACAACTGTTCAAGTTTCGACCGATTTGGGTGATTTCTACTTTGTCGAAGTCACCGATTATCTCCTGAGTTTTGGATAGGTAGGGCGTCATGCGCTCATCACTGGCCATGTAGTCCCCACTAAGTTGATTCGTCACTAACTGAAAGTCACAATGCTACTGCAAGTTCCGAGCGCCAAGAATTTTTGCCGAATTCTGTCCTGCCAGAACGTCTTCGTACACAGCCTTGTTGTTGGAAGCTTGGAAGTCAAGCCGTATTGATTTCTCTATGAGCGAACCTTCTGGGGTAATGATTACGACTCCTGCCTCTGCTCTTTTGGCGTTGGAAGCCTTATCAACATATATTTTCCACCATATTGAGTCATCAATCAAAGATCGGTCGGTAGTCGGTAGATTTAATGCCCCCTCTTCGGGTGGAGGGGGGTAAATTTTGCCACGAAGTCGGCTAGGACTTCCCCCTTGATGGTGGTCCTCAATAGATAATGAACATCTAGAGCGCCTAACTTAGCTCCCCACTTGGATATTCGACCAGTGAAATTGGCTATTTTAAACATAGCCTGAAGCGGGTGCTGTGTAACTACGGACATGCATGGTTTTAAAAACCAGACTGAGGAGAGAATCGGAAAAAGAAGTGGTTCCCGTATCACTGGTCCGACCGAGATCAGATCAGTGACCTCATAAATAATTTAATTAATAACTTTAAAATTAAATAAATATATTATAGGTTTATTAATAAAAATATTTGCTAAAAAAACATCTAAAACATTTTAATAAATTTTATGTGAGTTTTTATATCTTATGTTAGAAAATAAAAACTATAAACTACAGCCAAACATATTAATATTACAAAATATAATGGGTACTCAGAACTTGAGTTTAGCAGGTGGACATGGCGTGGGTTCAAAATGAATAGAGTCTAGCCTTAAAGAAAATGAATTGCATGAGGCTTATTAGAAAGTGGGCCAATGGTTTCTTTAGGTGGGGGGTAACGTGTAGTTCATAAAAAAAGTGGGGTAATGTGTACATCTTTAATGAAATCCCACTAACCAATAAGAAAATGCCACCGCACCCCTATCTCCTCCTTTTCCTTTTTATCTTCTATTTCATAGTTTAACCAATTCTTTGTAAACAACCATCAAAGCATCAGAGCGCTTTTGTGCTTACCACATTGTTGAACACAAACACCATCTTTAATGGAATTAAATAATCAATCTTACATTAGTATGTGTTGCAAATCCTTCTCACCGGTGACTTCCTTTCTCTGATTCTCTCTCTCACTTTTTCTTTCTTCACTCCGGTGCCATTTCTCCTCACCAAGATTTCTCCACCATTATTTTTCTCCTTCATTCCGTTCAACTTTATAACTGATTGGATCGATCCGGTTAGCAGTTATCCCAATTAAACCGCCGGTCACCAATTTTTTATTCTTTTTTGTGAATTTCCGGTTTTTGTAGATATCCTAACTGGTATGGTGACTGGTTCATGGTCAAACCGGTTAAACCGGCCGGTCCAATCCGGTTTTTAAAACCATGCATACATGAGATGTGTTTGGAAGTGCTGTGATAGCTTCTTTGTTGCCGTTACCAATGCTAGGCCAATCTTTTCAAGGGGGTAACGCGTTTCGGGATCAATCATTGTTTTACTGGTGTAATAAACCGGGCATTGAAATGTATTGCTCCGAATAGCCGCGACATCATCACCTCATGCATCAAAATGACATTGCAACTCCTTAGCCTCTTGACGGCTAGCACGCTCAGTCGACGCCTCCATGGCATCGTACTCTTCATCAGTGTCTAGAGGAGTCGTGGAGTACACAACCGCATGACCCTTCCCTAGACGAGAAGAGCGATGCCTACGACCATCACCTCCCGAAACAGACATCCTGCAAGAAAATTGCAAAAAAAAAAAAAAGGACAGTATGCCTCACTAGAGCAAGGACCCATTTTTTTTTTCCAAAATTCTCTACATGCACCTACATAATAAGCAATAAATTTTCCACCCCATGACATGCATCTACATGCAAAAAAAATATATACAAAGATTGCCCCACATCACCTGCACGCACTCACATTATCCACCGTGCAGCATACAAAGCAATAAAAATCCATCCCATAACATGCATCTACATGCCAGTATGCATTCACCAAAAAAAAAAAAAAAAAATTGCCCCACAAACATTTGCATGCACCCATACGACCCACACCGCAGCGTAACAAGTAATCAAAAAGTTCACCCCACAACATGAAAAAAAAGTTGCCTCTGAAATGCACCAAGACATTTGCATTCACCACATTCACACGACCACAACATGCATTAAAATAATCAAAAAGTTCAAACCCACAAAATGCATCACATAATGATCAAAAAAAAAAAACAAAATTTCCAGCCCACGCATCTACATCATCCATATGACATCAAGCACTTCTTACAAAAAACATATAACCTTCCTATTTTGCATATATTCTACATATTAGCACACATCATGAATATGTCAACATTTTGCATACATACAAATAAATCATGCATTTTTTTTTCTTTTTTCTATGTGCTCATACGCACACTAGCATGCACACATGCACATGTTTGTGTGCATATTTGCATTTGTGCACTTACGTGGTATCAAGTGTGAAGAAAAAAAAAAGGACAAAAACATAGTGCAGCGCAAACAAAAAAGTGTGCACACGTGGTACTCAGTGGCGTAGCCACCTTACTAGTGGCGTAGCCACCTTTAGGTAGGGTAGGCTGTAGCCCAGCCAACTTTTAATTTTTTAAAATTTTTTTTACCTATATTTAAAAAAAAAGAAAAAAAGAATTACCCTAATTAGCCCAGTCAAATTTTTTTTTTTTGCAATTAGCCCATCCTATTTTTTTTTTCTGGCTTCGCCCCTGGTGGTACTCAAGCAGAAAAATACAAAATTAAGCCTACATTACAAATGCACCGAACAAAATGAAAAAAAGACAAGAGAAAGTGCAAGAGGATTACCTGGTTGAAGCGTAGGCACAATCTGATGGGCAAACGGAACTCTGGATTGTGACGAAATGAGCAAAAAAGCAAAGAAAAACTAGAGAAAACGGATAAGAGAAGTCGGAAAAAATGGGGGAATGAAGACGGATATCGGAAATAGGCCTTAAAAGGCCGACTAAGTACCTCACACACCATGGAGTTGCGTGACGTAACACGGTGTTGCGTCACGCAACACTGTGTTACGTGACCAACTTTTGACCAGCCCAGTCCGGCTTGGTTCAAGTACCTGTGAACTTTTCACCTCTCGTACTGTTACAGAATGATCCGTACTCTCACGATGGACTGAGATGTGATCTTTGGAAGTACGGTGTGTCTGACAGCGTCACGTGAAGAGAGAAAATTTCAAAAGACACTACGAGCTGACAGTGGACACGAGAACTGAGAAAAATCTGATTGGGTCAAAACTAAGTAATTCTATTCTTTGTTCGACACTTCATGTTCCAAGAAACATCTAACAAAGAAGGGCTACTGTCATAACCCTATTTTAACCCTCAGGATTTTCTTGGATATACAGCACGTAAATCAAGGCAACTCGATCGACTTGAGAATAGGCCGAAATCACCCAAACATGATAAAATCCGCCAACCCAAGACCGCGTCTCAAGGATGAAGGGATTTTATGAAAATTGACCAAGTTTGACCAGAGCCATGGTTGAGCTCCGTTAAGAATTGTTCGACTCATTCACCGTCATTTGAAGGAGCATATGAAGACCTTCAGATTGGTAGTTTACGAGCTTAAAATAGATTTGAAACGATGAAGTTATGGCTAAAACTGCGAAAAATGGCCCGACGCTTAGTAAAATTTTACTAAGTATTTTGACAAAAAGAAGACCCATTTTGAAGCTGCCTTTGCGCACAAAATCTTCTTGGTCCACACTTAGTAAAATTTTCAAACTAGACAAGATTGCTTACAACTTAGCTGTCTCGATTCATCAAGAGCATCTCTGAGTTGCCCAGAATCTTCATTGGAAAACGAATCGCCAACAAGGAATTCACTCCGGCTGCCCTTATTCCGAAGACCGTAGTTTCATGACCAGAACTCAAACCACCGCAAACTCTATACCATTATAAATTAGGCATCGTAAGCTTTCCAGAAATACCAAAATCGCCTAGATTTGACATCGGGAGCTAAGTCAACCAAAAGCGGGAAAAACACCGAAAACATGCACAAATGCTGGAAATTCGCCAACAACAACTATATGGCTGAAACCACGAAAAATGGCCCAACACTTAGTAAAATTTTACTAAGTATTTTGACAAAAAGAAGACCCATTTTGAAGCTGCCTTTGCGCACAAAATCTTCTTGGTCCACACTTAGTAAAATTTTCAAACTAGACAAGATTGCTTACAACTTAGCTGTCTTGATTCGTCAAGAGCATCTCTAAGTTGCCCAGAATCTTCATTGGAAAATGGACTGCCAACAAGGAATTCACTCCGACTGCCCTTATTCCGAAGACCGCAGTTTCATGACTAGAACTTAAACCACCGTAAACTCTATACCATTATAAATTAGGCGTCGTAAGCTTTCCAGAAATACCAAAATCGCCTAGATTTGACATCAGGAGCTAAGTCAACCAGAAGCGGGAAAAACGCCGAAAACATGCACAAATGCTAGAAATTCGCCAACAACGGCTATTCACATACCATCATTGGGCACAAAATCTTCTCGGTCCACACCAAGTTGATCCAAAAATAAAGTACCTTTTTGAAGATGGCAAGTTTATCTATGACGTGGTTTTCCCGGTTCACAAAGAGCATCTTCGAGCTAACTGAAATCTTCATAGAAAAATTGGAAAAAACAATACTTGTGACAAAAATCAGCCCAAGTGCAAAATCAGAATTGCACAAAATCAGTCTTGTTGGAAAGAAGATAATGCAAGCTTTCCATAGACACAAAACTTGACCAAATCCTAGCACGGGAAGACCTCCAATTTTCAGTCCAAAAAAGGTCAATCGAAATGGCCGAAATGGGAGGAAAATTGGGGAAAACTTCAGCACGAAGTAACCAGAAGCAAACCTGAGGCAATCATGCAACATCATGATGTGTGACACATCACCATGATGTGTCATGCAACTCTATATTGCGTGAAAAAACTTATAAATAGTACACTGATTTTGAGGCAGAGGGGGGCAAAAAGAATTAAATACTTGGTGAGGTAATGCTGGTGTAAGTTTTAGTCAGTGTCGATTTGAGAAAAAACATCATTCAAATATAGAAAACGAGAGTGAGATCGGGTTTGTTATCGCCCTAATCCAAGCCCGGTTTCAAGACCGCCATTAAAGACTCTCTCAGATTCCGGGACCCGTTTGGTTCAAGTCCGCCATCTTGACGTCGTAGCTCCGTCCAAATTCCAGGAAGCTGAACCTATTTTCTAATCACTACGCGGGAGCGCCGCCCTATTTCCAATTTCCCTGCTAGGTAAAACTTAAACCCTAGTTTGGTCGTTCTAACTACATTGTCATGTTTATAATTATGTCATTCCTAGAATCATCATTCTAGGTTTGTTTTTCAAGCATTTTCATGGTGTTCTTGCATGATTCACTTTGTTTATGCATTCAAACCCTAAATTCACTTTGGACATTTTTGAGCATGTCATTATACATACATAAATCCATAGAATCATATCTAGGGTCATCTTGTATAAAACCCTAGATTTTCATTCCTAGGTTCATCTAATACTCTTGACTGATTCTTGATGTGATTTTTGGTATATGTATATCCATTTGCATAAAACCCTAGATTAGCATACTTAGGTCCATTCACATGAAACCCTAGAATGCATGTCTAGGTTCATTCTCATATTTTGAACATCTTTGAATATGTCTTTGTGTTTCTTTATGATTGTCACCCATAAAACCCTAGCAAGCAGGCCTAGGTTCCTTCATATATTTGGGTATTTGGAATGTGCATTTCAATACAATATCATTTGAAAAGAACAAAGTTGCATTTTGGTACATTCACATGTTATTGAATATGTCATATCATAAAAACTTAGATTTACATGCCTAGGACCATTTAATGATTTTGGCATGATATTTGCATATTCACATAATATTGCATAAAATCCTAAAACTATATCTAGGTCCATTTTGCATGAAACCCTAGAATCACATATTTAGGTTCATTTGCATGAAACCCTAGAATCACTTATCTAGGTTCATTTGCATGCAAACCCAAATTCTACAAAACACTAAATCCATGATTAGGTCTTCTATAGTTTTTTGTCATGTGGTTTGCCCATATGTTAAATGATTATTTTTAATTCATGATTTAATCAAAATATTCATATGCCATTTGGTTTACCCTTATGTTTGAATGTTTGTTTAAATCCCTCATTTAAATAAAATGTTCATGTGCCATGTGATTTGCCCATATACTTTAATAAATTGCGCATTGTTTATTTATACAAGATATTTAAATGAACTTTTCCATGTAAAGCTTAAAAACATAAACGTCATACCATAAGCAATACAACACACTATGGATTGGTCCACCATGACACGGGGTTTAATACATGTTTAAATGCACGATCATTGACACATGTAAAGAATTCTCATGTGTTGTTTTCTTTATGGAATCACGAAAAAAAAAAAAAAAACTCACTAAACAATGTTATTATTACCTTCGTTTGTGCCTACAACGAATCTCAAGAAATCCTAGCATGTGCAAACATGGATAGGGAACTCGGACACATTCTAG
>OU015768.1:11532645-11570026 GCA_907173295.1 Fagus sylvatica | reverse complement strand
CGTGATTTATATTCATGGCTTATATGTATTTGGTGATATATACATTAATGGTAATATGGTCGTCAACTCCTGGCCCTGGGGTCAACTAAATAATACAACGTGATACTCCTTGTTAGAATATAAGCCCAATGGGTCTTAGGCCCAATACATTGTCTTGTAGATACATTGTCTTTTAGAGCACTCTTATTACTTGTGCATTACTCACACCTCTGCCTATATAAAGGCTCTCTCTTGTACTATATTATTCACATAATACAATACATAGACTTTTAGTCTTTAACATGGTATCAGAGCTAAGGCTCTAATTTTGTGCAGTTCTAGTCCTCTAGGCGTTATTCCGTTGCCTCAGCTATCTCCGGCACTGCCCCCATCTGAAATCCGGTCGCCGCGCTACCAAGAAGCTAATTCATTGCCAAAGGGACACACTGCCACCCTCGGATTTGCCGCTCCCGGACTCCGATCACGACACCTCCGCAGCCGTTGGAAAGATCTTAGAAAGCTCGACTCAACTGCGCAAGAATCGACCTCATCCGACGTCGGACACGCCCTCATGCGCCGCCTAAATTTCCGGTGTCGTCAAGCGTTTTCTTCACGCCATATGCGCTAGCCAGTCAAACAACGTCACATGTCACCCTCTGGGAGTGCCACGTCAACCCTAGACCACGTCACTACCATGCCAGCCTTAATCGTTGACCATGACTTGGACTATTGGCCGTTGGCTTTGACCAGCGTTGACCATTGACTTTGACCAGTGTTGACTTTGACCAACATTGACCGTTGACTTCAAGCATTGACCATAGTTGACTTTGACTGTTGACCAGCATTGACTTTTTCAGTTGACTTTTTTCAGAGTTGACTTTTTGCAACCCAGGTGCTTCTTACCCAGTTTTTTGTGCTGATTACATTTTTATGGTCTGTTTTTGCAGTTGAAATTTCGTTATGGTTCAAAGTGAAATTTCTAAACCCATTCACATCATTCTTGATAGGGATAACTACTCTCTTTGGGCTCAAGGTATGTGTAGTTTTCTCAAAGGTCACAAGCTGTGGCTTTATGTGACTGGGCAACGTCACCCTCCTAAACAAAAAAACGATGAAACTAAAGATGCCTTTGCACTTCGACTCAAAGATTGGGATGATGTCAATCATCAGATCATCACTTGGCTCCGCAACACCTCCACTCCTTCTGTTAGTATGGAATTTGGGGGTTATGACACAGCTAAGGATGTGTGGGACATGCTTGCTTCTCGATATGTTGGATCAAATGGTGCTTGAGAACATCACCTCATGGTTATTTTATATCAGCTGCGCTAGGATCCAGGTGAGCACATCACTGCTTTCCACAGTCGTATGAGGTTTCTTTAGGATCAGTTAGCTGCTTCTGAGCCAGTCATCAGGTCCGTCTCCGATGCCAAGCTTGTCAGTACACATCGAGAGTGTCTCCATCTTCATCAGTTCTTAATGGGCATTCTTGATGACTTCGAGTCTGTACGCAGTCAGTTGCTTAATCGTTCTCCTCTACCCACTGTCAATTAAGCTGTTAATGATTTGGTCCATGAGGAAACTCGTCTGAAATCTCATCGCTCCTCTCAGCCTCACACAACGGTTCTTGCCACCCCAGCATCAGTTGATCCCACTGTCTCAGCTCCGCCGAGGGGTCATGATAAAAGGCGATCAAATCAGAAGAATTCTCATCTTATCTGTGCCTTTTGCAAGAATCGCGATCACACTATTGATCGATGTAACATGCGTGCCTGTGAGAACCACGACCCGAGGGTTAAATGGGCCTCAAAATGTGACCCAACTGACAATGGACCAACCCTCTAGATTTGAAGGTTGATTGTACATGTAAATGGAGTCGCCACTTATTTTAATTATTTGGACAAAATAAGAAATTCCACAGTAAAAATAATTCCTCTTTTTTCATCTTTGAATTTGTACAATTGCCAATGAATTTGTAAAAAGAAAGAATTACATGTAAATGAGTTTCCTAGTTACAATCTAGTAAAAGGAAAAATAGTTTATTTGTAAGACACTTTGTAATACGAACCCTCAATTCAAGATTCGGAGGCTTGGTTATAAAATGGGAAGGTGTTTGCACCCCATTTTACCCGACATACGTCGGTCTTCTAGATTAAGCTTGGCCAATATTCATATCATGTCAAAGTACATAAACTCATGTTTGCATCAAAATCCAATTTTAATGTTCAAGTTGTTGTTTAATTTATTTCATGTGAAATATCATGTTATAGTCATATAAGCATGGTATTCAAGAATAAAACAAAACAATCAAATACAAGTAAATAAATTTCAGTCTAGAATTTATACCTGTATGCTTGTATGGCTTGTAAAGAATACCTCAAGATTGCTTGTATAGCTTGAGAAGAATTGCTTGTATAGCTTGAGAGGAATGCTTGTATGGCATAGGGGTCAAAATGTGATTTTTGGGAGATTTGGGGCCAAAATGTAATTTCGGGAGAATTTGGGGTTGAAATGTGATTTTGGGAAAATTTGGAGTCAAAATGTAATTTTGTGGAATTTTGGGGTTGAAATGTAATTTTGGAAGTTTATGGGTGTTTTCGCAATTTATGTGAAGTGTGGACTGGTTGGGTTTTAGTTTTGGGCTTGGATTGAGTGTAAATGTGAATGTGAGGCTTTATTTATTTTGGGATTGGGCTTAATGAAATGGGTTTTGGATTGGGTTGTGAGGATTTTAGAGATTGGCTTATTGGGTTAAAGGAGAAGGCAACCCGTGGGTAAGGTTTCACTAAAAGACCAGGTCGGGTTGACCCAACCCATCTCTTATTTTCTCTATTTTTTTCAGCCGCCTCCCCCCCTCTCTCATCTTTTCTCATTTTTCTCTCTCTCTAATCTCACTTTCTCTCACTGTTTTCTCACCTGGATCGGACCAAAGCTTCCATGGTCGGCCCCTCGAGCTTCTCACTGGAACCATGCACCACCGGCGCCACCACCAACCTCGGCAGTGGCTTTCTCTTTCTCGGCTTTTCTTCTCTCTCTCTCTCCCTCTCGGCTTCTCTCTCTTCTTCCTCTCATGGTTTTGAAAGGTGAGTTTGAGGATGGTGTGGGTTTTGAAGTTCATGGTGTTGTGGGTTGATTTTTTGGGTGAACCCGTGTGGGATTGGTGTTGTGTGAAGCCGTTGGGGGTGGTTTTTTAAAGACTTTGGTTTTTTGGATGAACCCGTGTGGGGTGTGATTGGGTAATGGTGGTGTTGAGGGGTTGTTTCGTCACCGATTTGTGAAGGTGGCTTTGGTTCAATTGGTTGAGGATTTTGTAGGATTAGGCCGTGTATTGTGGATTTGATGTTTTGGGTTTGGAATGGTGATGGTGTTGCTAGATTTTTTATGAACTTTTGTGGGTTGATGTTTTACGAAATCTGTATGTGGGTTGGATTGTATTTGTAAGGTAGGAATTGTGTTTGTGAATTGATAATGGTGATATTATGTTGTTGTATGTGTACCCGTGCGTAGGATTGGTGTTTTGGTGGTAAGAGGGAATATGTGAGTTTGTCTCTGAATTGATGTGAGAAGGGGGGGTGATTGATCATCTTTGGTGGTTTCAGTTGTTTGCTGAAACCCAGATTCTGTGTACGTCTCTGCCCCGTGTAATAGTGTGTACTCCTCTGCTCCAAGCTCCTCATGGTTGTATGCTAATGAAAGAGAAACAGTAATAATGTTAGTACAATGGAAACAACAAATGGAATTCAGAATAATTAAGAAAGCAAGTTAAGATTACTCTCATTGTTTTAGATGTTGTGGCTTTGTTGTTGCTGTGTGCTACCTGTTGACCATTGTTGTGTGCTCATGTTGTTGTGCTCTTGTTGACCATGGTTGTGTGCTCATGCTCAAGAAAGAAAACAGAAAGCAAAGGAAAATAATATTAGTATCACCTTAAAGCAAACTGTGGGAATGGCAATAAAATAAACGATACATTGATTACCTTCCAACCTTACCTGTGCTGCCCCCTCGTTTTATGACTCTCCTCCCCTTTTTATATAAAATGAATCAGAGTCCTAAAACCACTGTTTTTGATATTATCTGTTTGTTTAAAACTTGAATTTCAAATTATTGCCAGTTGATTTCAGATATTCACAGATAATTGGTGATCTTCTTAACTCCTTAAAACACTGAATGATTTAATTCAAATGTTTTAATTAATTAATTAATCAACAATTATCCAATTAACTTGTTCAGTTTATCCAATGTACTAGAATCCATGATAATTTAATACTTTGAGCCAATAAGATATTTACACCTTATTAATTAAAATTAATCCAATTAATGGACCAATCATAATTAATTTGGATTAATCTTATGTGCCCAATGCCATTTTATTATTATGCACTTTGTTCATTAAAACTTTAACTGGATATAATTTTCACACACGTGATCCGATTCAAACACATGACACGTCATTTCAATCGTCTTAACTTAAAGATCTGTTTGATTACTTTTAGTTGTCGATCAGATGATCAAAAATACTGTTGGTTTAAAACCCTAATTTAGGCAAGTTGTGCACTTGTCGTTTTTAGAATTTTAATTTGTGAAAACCCTAGTTTGTGTGAGGGTTAGAATGTAGGTAGCAAAATGGGGCGTCAACAGTGCTCGCATTCTTTAGCGCTTTGCAGCCTTGACTGCCTCTGGGTCCATACCATCATCCAATGCTGCATCTTTTGGTCCTGTCTCATTGACTACATCTACTTATAACATAGCAGATCTACAAGCCTTCTTCAGTCATGTTCAACCTCGGTCTTCCAGTGCATCCAATTCTGCTCTTTTTGTGACAACAAGTATCTCTTCTGAATGATTCTTAGATTCTGTTTGCTGCAATCACATGACGGACAATCCTCACCTCACAAGTGCCCACAGTCCTCCTGTTTTACCTACTATTACCACTGCTTATGGCTCCGCCATGACTGTTAGTCATGTCGGCTCCATCTCTACCCCTAACTTATCTGTCTCTAATGTTTTTTGTGTTCCTAAACTGCATCTCAATCTTATATCTATCGGCCAACTAATCGAACTTGGTTTAAACCTGTTCTTTTCTTCTCGTGGTTGTCTTGTGCAGGATTCTCGGACGGGGCAGATCGTTGGAACCGCACGTAAGGTTGGACGGTTGTTTGAGCTTAAGTCTCTTCACTTTCCTTCTTCATCAGTCTCCGCACCTGTTATTGCTACTTCTGCCTCCATCGAGTTGTGTCACTCTCGTCTAGGTCATGTTTCCCTTCCTCATATTCAAACCTTAGTATTTAGGGGTCTATTAGGTTTAGTTTCTTCCAGTCCATTTGATTGTATGCCATGTCAGCTTGGCAAACAGCCTGATTCCCCTTTTAATAATAGTGAGTCATTGCATCTGCAACTTTTGATCTTATTCATTCAGATGAATGGGGCCTTCTCCTGTTCCTACAATGGGGGGTCAAGATATTTTGTTATTTTTGTCGATGATTTTTCTCGTTACACTTGGATTTATTTGAATGAAAAATCGTTCTGAAGTTCTCACAATATATCGTGATTTTGCTAAAATGAATTCAGACTCAGTATTTTAAAGCTATTAAGGTATTTCGCTTTGACAATGCACGAGAATATAAACAAACTGATTTTTTTACTATTCTTAAACACTATGGAATTATTTTTCATAGCTCGTGTGTTGGCACCTCATAACAAAATGGATGAGAGCTGAACGTAAACTCTGTCACATCCTAGATATTGTTAGGGCTCTCACCAATGCAGCCTCCACTCCTGTCTCATTCTGGGGTGAAGCTGCTCTCACTGCAGTGTACATCATCAACCGATATTCTTCACCTATCGTTCAAAACACAACACCATATGAACGATTGTTTGACACAGTTCCAAACTACAGTCTACTCAAGGTTTTTGATTGTGTCTGTTTTGTTCTTCTTCAACCACATGAGCGCACTAAACTTCAACCCCGCTCCCAACTATGTTGTTTTCTTGGCTATGGCCTTGAAGAAAAAGGGTACCGGTGTTATGATCCAGTCGCCAAGCGTCTTCGAGTCTCTCGGCATGTGGTATTCTGGGAACACAAGATGTTCTATTCCTTACCTTCATTTTCTACCGGTAATTTTGATTCTCAAGCTAATCCTCTACCTGATCCCTTCCCTGAGATTCCTTCCCCTTTTGTTGAGTCAGTTAATTCCATCTCCGAAGAGTCTCCCCTTGCTGATCCCACCTCTTATGAGTCTCCTACAGCCGATCCTACCTTCGGCGAGTCTCCTCTTTCTGCCCCTGCTGTGAATCCTGTCAACACTACTGCTCCTGAGCCCCGTCGCTCTCATCGGGTAAGTACTTTTCCCTCTCATCTTCGTGACTTTCACTGCTTTTCTACCTTTGCCACCTTACATGAACCTCACACCTTTTGTGAGGCCTCCTTTGACCTTTTATGGCAACAAATTATGAAAGAAGAATTGAATGCATTGCTTAAGACAAGTACTTGAGATCTGATTGATTTGTCTGCTGGTAAATCTGCTATTGGTTGCAAGTAGGTGTACAAGATCAAGACTCAATCTGATGGTACTATTGATCCCTACAAGGCTCGTCTCATTGCCAATGGATTCACTCAAGAGTATGGCATTGACTATGAGGAGACATTTGCCCTAGTGGCTCGCCTCTCATCTGTTCGTACACTTATCGCAGTTTTTGCTTCTCAACATTGGCCACTTTTTTAGATGGATGTGAAGAATGCCTTTCTTAATGGAGAACTAACTAAGAAAGTTTACATGCAGCTCCCTCACGGTTTCTCCCATCCTCCAAGCTTTTCTCACAAAGTGTGTCGCTTTCGTCGGGCACTATATGGTTTTAAGCAAGCTCCACGAGCTTGGTTTGCCAAGTTTAGCTCCACCATTTCTCAGCATGGTTTTTCAGCTAGTTCATATGATTCAGCTCTGTTCTTTCGACGCTCAAATCATGGTATTATCCTTCTTTTGTTGTATGTAAATGACAATTATTATTGGTGATGATGTGCAGGACACTAGGACATTAGGACAGAAATAAGGACATTAATGGTAATATGAACGTCAACTCCCAGGGTTAAGTGAATAATGAAAGGTGATACTCTTTTTCCACATGATTTGATTGGGCATAAGGGGTTGAGATCCCATGTAATATGAACGTATACTCCCAGGGTCAAGTGAATAATGAAAGGTGATGCTTTTTTTCCACATGATTTGATTGGACATTATTGCATGTCCTTATTAACACTCCTTTTCCACACGGTTTGATCGCCTAGGATATTAGGACATAAACTTCATTGTCATCTCAAGAAAAGCTTGGGTCCAGTGCACTCTCCCAGGGTCAAGTGGATAATGAAAGGTGATGCTCTTTTCCACATGATTTGATTGGACATTATTGCATGTCCTTATTAACACTCCTTTTCCACACGGTTTGATCTTCCAGGACACTAGGACAGAAACTTCATTTTCATCTCGGGAAAGGCTTGGGTCCAATGCTCCTGTGCACTGGACCCAAGCCGCTCCCTTTGACCTCTGTGTTCCCTACCTTCCATAGTGAAATGAATCTTGCCTGGGAGTTACTTTTTTAGACACCTTTTGGAAATTTTTAGTACCGGAGGTTTCTTGGAAATTCTCTCTCTTTGAAAAAGTAATAATTATGGAAGAAACCAAGAAAATATAACTCCCAGGCCGCAAAGGATTAAGATTCGGTTCACAATGCATGGAAGGAAGGCAACACAGAGATTAAAAGGAAGTTTCTATCCTTCTGCCCGAACCCGAATTCCCATGCAATACTCAAAAGTATTACATTGGCTGCAATTTTTATTTTTCCTCTTATAAGGGTTTTTTTTTTTTTTTTTTTTTTTTTTTTTTTTTTTTTTTTTTTTTAAGTTTTTAACAATTTTTTATTAAGTGGTTAAGACTTTCAATCTCAATCACTCAATAGTTATTACATATAATACCAATTACATGGGATCTCAACCCCTTTATGCCCAATCAAATCATGTGGAAAAAGAGTATCACCTTTCATTATTCACTTGACCCTGGGAGTTGACGTTCATATTACCATTAATGTCCTTATTTTGCATGTCGAGTCCGGAACTGGAGTAGCATGCCATGCCATTGCATCCTTCAACCTCACCATATGCTTAATAATATATTTCACTGTACCATACAAAAAACTAATGTAATGACAGAAAATTTGTATCTATGGACTGGTTGGAATGATCAATCAAAGAACCGAGAATTTTCTTTATAGTCAAGAGTCAAACATTGTTGTATTAATAATCCTCTGGAAATTGCACCTCATCATAACTTCAATGTCCTCGACTCCTCGTTGCAAATTGGTACTCAAAACTTTCTTGTGTCTCATTATTATATTATTGTAAATGAACTTCGACATATAAAATTTGAAATGTGTCAATGTGTAGAACATGTCACAAAAACAACAATTTGGTATCTAATCTAATAACCGAAGTAGCTTGCACTGATTAAGAAGGAATGGAGGATGAATAAGTTTATTGAAACAATAAAGTTAGGGACATAATAATGTTGAGGTGTTAAGTATTATGAAAACGTTGTGTTTATAGTATTATTTATATAAAAAAGCGATGAGAACATTTAGCAAGAGAGAGTAAAAAAAATGCTTTAAATGAAGTGTAATTTTTTTTTGTCCGTCTAGTAATCTTTAGAAAGGAGATAGAGAGTAAAAATAAAATTGCAATATTTCAGCTATTTATAAGTTTGAGACAAAAAGTGAAACTAGGGGAAAAAAAAGGCGCTAGCTTACTATAGCATTCGCACCAAATAATTCAAAATTTCAGCTATTTTTTATATTATAGTTCCTCACTTGTACAATACATTATATATTACTCTTTATTTTGTTATACTTTCTATTAAAAATAATCTAAAATTAGATAAAGAGAGATAGAAAGAAGTCAAGAAAGATTGAGAGAGATAACTACTATGTGAATTTAACTTATTATAAATCGAAGAAAAAACAAAGAAAAAACCTATTTTTAAAAAAGCTGATGCCAATGCTTACTAGCCGAAGCCGAGGGACACTGTTCTCACGTGTCCACCCTATAAATATACCCTCGTTCCCACGAAAAGTATGAGCATCTGAAATCAGTAAAACTAAAACCTGCTAATTAAGATTAAAATCGGATTTCTAAGCTCTGCCTCTGAGCTAGCTAATTGTACCATTACCATCCCTAACAATGGGCAACTTATTTAGGCATATTACACTCTAATCTTTCCTCATGTATATCTTAAAGTAGCGGCCCTTAGTCGAGACTCGAATCGAGAGTGGTACAATTAAATCACAAATCTAGCAATAGTAATTATTTTACTAGGGCGAGATATCAGTCTGAATAGATTAGTGATTTACATAGACAATGATAATTACAACCTTTTTTCCTTTTTAATCTGTTGCTATTTCCTCCAATGTTCCTCCCAGATCCTTGGTTTGTTCTCCATTTTCTTCCTTTCGGCATCTTGAATTCCAACTTTCTTCTGATCAGCTTCATCGCCTTCTATTTTCTTCCGCTTAAGGAGCTTAATAAGTCCTTGGAGTGCAGTATCAGCATCCTCACTCCTCACTAACTCTTCAGCAGCTTGTGCCGGAGTGACTTGTACTATATCACTAGTAAGCCAAAGAGGAGGTGGCGGCCACGGATTCCCAATTAAGTTGAGGCCAACTGCTTGAAGTCGTGTGACGTGGCAGATAGCATGCTTCTAATATTTCTTCTAAGTTTGCATTAGTTTGTTGACTATCAACGGAGGACCAAATCCAAAGTATACAAATTTGGCCTTTTACTATTGGTTCGGCCCAAACTTCTATTTCATCACAGCCACCAGCCACCCCACACCCCAAAATCTTTATAAATAATTTTAAGTGTTTTTCGGAGATGATGAATGCTTGTCTTCGAATCAATAATATAATAATAGTACTAATCCATATAAAATTGAAGACATTTAAATTTTGTTCAATTTTATAATATTGTGTCACATAAATTTTTGAGTTCTCATAATTTTACATATGAGCAAGTGTTTTTTAAGTTATTAGACTAATTTTATCTATTAATGTCACTTTTGATATTAGAGTTTAATTGATATTCTACTATCTATTAATCCACTTCTACATAATTTTATCTATAATTCCACATTCAATATAAGAGTACAACTAAAACTCTACTATTTATTAATCTATTTTTTTCTGGCCAATTTTATCTATTAGTGTCACATTTGATACTAGAATTTAACTAAAACTCTACTATCTATCAAATAAAAAATATAAAGCTCATTTATTAAAAAAAAAATATTGTTTATTAAGAAATATTACCAAGATTATAATAAAAAAGCGAAGCAAATTCTGTGAGGTATTTTGAATTCCAATATTATTCATTTATATAAGAGTTTAGCTGTATATAAAATTTATCAAGACGGTGAATTCTCTTCCCGTAAAGCTTGCGGCTACTCAGAGTTGGGCCAGAGTCCCAATGAAACTCACAACCCTACTTGATTGTTTTCCTATATTGTTATCATAAAATTGATTTATTGTTGTTATGTCTAGCTAACGAATCTCAACAAATTGAATCGTTAGAGAAAACAATATTGGAATTTCGCTGGAGAAAATAACTAGAAACTTTTGGGAGTAGTTAATTTACATTTTCTTGAGAAAAAATATCCCTCACTACGTTTGTTTGATAAGATGCATTGTTTACTTCAGGGAATCTGTATCCTCGTGTCGTCAGGCTTAGGCGGTTTTATTATCGAGCTAGTCGTGAGGAAGATAAGGCATCCTACTCCAAATAGCAATAGAACAGAGGATTGGTTTGGTTTATTTTTGTTTTTTGGCGGTATGCTTCTCATGCCTTTTAATTTTGATTTGTTTAATGTTTGAAGTTCAATCATTGCAAATTGTTGGGATAAAAAACCTTATTCAAATTGGGATAAAACAAAAACACACACAAGAACACAAAGATACGTGGAAAAACCCTTTCTCCTTGAAGGGAAAAAACCATGTTAACAAAATTTAACGGAAAATCTATACTCTCTAGGAATAACACTCAACAAACTCTCTAGAGGAAACCCCAAATAATCTGCGAACCTCTGAAATACAAGCTCACAAATTTTTGATTTGTGCTAACCCATAAACCTCAGAGAATACCCAAACCTTTCGCTTCTCCCCGCAGGGAGGAATTGAAAGTCTTCAACTACTCTTCTCAAGGTGCTCTTTCTCCTCAGAGAATACCCAAAACCTTTGCTTCTCCCCACAGGGAGGAATCCTACAAAACCATCTTTAACTTGTCTTCTCAAGGTGCTCTTTCTCTTTCTCTCTCTATAGGGGAGAACCTTAGGGCATCACCTTCTCACTCTTCTCAAGGTGCTAAGGGGAGCCCCCTAGGGCTCTGAACCACCAAATAGACATAGTCTATTTATAAGACACAACTTAGTGGGCAAGGAATACATTAGTTCTTTAATAAGGAATAGACTCTTTGCACACCAAGGAATCTCCTTTCACAAAGGACTTTTCTACACCAAGGAATTCTTTCCTTCCAAAAGGACACTCTATCAAGCAAACCAAGAAATTACCTAATTAGTTTTCCTTCTTCAAAGGAAACTTAGTTTTCCTATCAACATAGGAATTTGAGGCACTTTCCCAGTTCTTTATTTGGAAAATTTCAAGAAGCCGATGAAACACCTCCCTGGTCCTCATCTAGAAATCAATAGAAACAACGCAGTGATTTTTTTTTTCTTCATAGTCCTTCTCAACTAAAGCAATAGACACCACAACCACCTTCTCCTCTCACAATTTTCTAAAGTCTTAAACACTATCGTTAATTCCTGAATTTTTTCGTTCTTTATTTGGAAAAAAGAAGCCAATGAAACACCTCCCCGATCCTCGACTAGAAATCAATAGAAACAACGCAGTGACTTTCACCTTCTCAACTAAAGTAATAGACACCACAACAACCTTCTCCTCTCACAATTTTCTACTTAAGCACTCTATTGTTAATTACTTTTTTAGTTCTTTATTTGGAAAAAAGAAGCCGATGAAACACCTCCCCGGTCCTCACTAGAAATCAATAGAAACAACGCAGTGACCTTCACCTTCTCAACTAAAACAATAGACACCACAACCACCTTCTTCTCTCACAATTTTCTACTTAAACACTCTTATTGTTAATTAATTTTTTAGTTCTTTATTTGGAAAAAAGAAGCCTAATATTGGCTTTGTACATCAACCATTAATGCCTATCCATGGCCTCACGTCAATAGCCCAATAGGCGTTTTGACAAATTTGTATTTTTGGCTCACGAATTGGGATTGATATCGCTATGCAATATTGGTTTTGTCTGTAATAACCATAACTTCACAAGAAATCTTTCCTACTGCTTCACGTAAAAGGTCTAATAATTACGGAATTCTTTTTTGTTTTCTTTTTTGAAACCTGAAATTATGGCAACCTACTCCTCTATAAAGTTTAAACAAATAAGTTCATGAGAAAATTAGCCAAAAAAAAAAAATTCATGAAAAGGAAATCCGATCAAACCCATAGTAACTTGATAAACAAAATATTACATAGATCTCTTTGGCGGTATGCTTCTCATGCCTCTTGCTACACTTTTGATTGTAGCGCTTTTCGAATGTTTGAAGTTCATAACTTCATTGCTGATACTATGTTGCATGTCCATATTTTCATTGCTGTCAAAATGTCGGAACTCCATATCTTCATTGCTGTCAGCCTTTCACAATGTTGGAAGTCCATGCCTTCATTGCCGTCTAAAAAGGTCACACCATTGCCAACTTAGATGGCCAAGAATGATTCATCGATGGTGTAACCTAAAGTCTGGAATTACAATTAGCCCTGATTTTGAAATGGATCTATGTAATATTTTGTTTTAATAATTATTAGAATTGCGATTATGTTACATTCGGTTCAGGGAACATATATCAATAGTATGATATGTACTTTATCTTAGCAAGTTAATTACATTTCAAATGATTATTTGAATACATTTTGGGGCCTAAGGTGATAATTTTAAGTGAGACCTTATTGAGGAAGAATAATTCATATTTTAAGTGAGGTGATAATTTTGAGTATAGATGTGTATAAGAGTTTCAAAACACATATGAAAAAATCTAAACAATCTAAAATAAAAAGTAAGATAAAGTAAAATGTAAAACCTACTAAGATTAAGATTTTAATTTATTAACTAGAAAGAAAATCAAGGGACACAACTTTTGTGTCACAAATTTTGGAACAACTTTGAAATGGCAAGCAATGAATGAGGGACCATCACATGGTTTAGTTTGTCATAATGTTGAAGCTATAGGGATTTTTTTTGTTTTTTTTTTTTTTTTGTTTTTTTTTTTTTTTTTTTACATTCCCCAAAATATTTTATTAGTTTATAATTGAGATTTTTTATTTTTTTTTTTTTCAAAGATTATACTTTATTTTATTTTTATTTTTTGGGGGCCTTAGGCAATGGCCTAAGTCACCAAAGGGTTCAGCCAGCACTGCTAGCTACATTAGTTAAACATAATTTTCTTTTTCTTTATATATGCAGAAGATTTGCTGCATTTTATTTTTTCTCTTTATTGTTGTGATTACTATGTAAATAGCTTATGTTTAGGTATTTTAACTCTTGATTTATCTAAAGTATAATTCTTTGTATATAAATATTATTGATTATGAATGAGAAAAATCATCATGTTCAACATTTTACAAAAGACTAAAAGAGGTAAGTCATTGAATGTTTAGTACACAATGGAAATTACCCTAGGAAGGGTTATCCATATTTTTGGGAATAGAAGATGTTGTAATGGGAATAACTATTCTTAGGTTTGGTTTTAAAATTGGAATAAAATCTCATGTCTATATTTCTGAATCTTACTCATACAATTATATTTACACTTGTTATTGTAAGATTGTAAAGAAAGAGAGAGTTTATGAATGAATATTACTGAACTTGCTTAATTGATTAATAATGAATTACAGTATTTATAGTTTGTTATTAGACAAAATATCTAATAACAAACTAATAACAGATTAGAACTGTTTCCAGCTAATGAGCACAGTAAACACATGCTTAATTAAGAACAACTAAGACACCTTGCCGAGTCACACACTAAGCTATGCTAAGCTACATGTATTGCTGAAATATGAATACGACCTGTAGCTTAGGCTCTTATCTTCAACATCCCTCCTCAAGCTCAGGGGGACGAACAGTAGCCATGAGATTGCTGCGAAGATCAAGAAAGCGATGTGCAGCTTTTGGTGAATATATCAACAAGTTGATCTAGTGTAGAAACAAATTTGACTGCGAGATCCTTGCGAAGAACACGTTCACGAACAAAGTGAAAATCTACCTCAATGTGCTTTGTTCGAGCATGAAACATGGGGTTTGAAGCAATTGCAAGGGCAGAAATGTTGTCACACCAGAGAATTGGAGCTTCTAAAATAAAAACCCCAAGATCCTTGAGCAAGGTTCAAAGCCAGCAAACCTCAATTGAAGCAAGAGCTAAAGCTCGATATTCTGACTCAGTGGAAGAGCGAGATACAGTGAGCTGTTTCTTGGCTGACCAGGTAATGGGATTAGGACCAAGACAAACAAAAAGACCAGAGGTAGACCTGCGATCATCTGGGTCACCAGCCCAGTCTGCATCTGTGAAAGCAGAGAGTTTTAAAGGACCAGGGCTAAAGGAAAGACCCAAATGAAGAGTGCCCTTGAGGTATCTGAGGATTCTCTTAGCTGCAGTAAGATGAACAGAGGTAGGGGAGGCCATATATTGACACACCTGATGCACTGCGAAGGAAAGGTCTGGTCGAGTGAAGGTCAGGTAATGAAATGCTCCAACTAAGCTTCTGTAAGCATGAGGATCATGAAGTTTCTCACCATCATGAAGAGAAAGTCTAGTATTTGGGGTGCAAGGGGTAGAAACAGGTTTGGTAGTGGTCATGTTGTGTTTTTGGAGAAAGGCAGTAGCATATTTGGCTTGAGACAACTGTAAACCCTTGGAATCACGAGTTACTTGAATGCCAAGAAAGTAATGTAAGGATCCAAGATCCTTGAGCTCAAAGATGGAGCTGAGATGTTGAATGAGAGTGTTAAGGAAGGTGGGAGTGTTGCTGGTGAGCACTATATCATCAACATAGAGGAGTAGGTAAGCAATGATGGTCTTGGATCTATAGATGAATAAGGAGGAGTCTGTTGTAGAAGCAGTGAAGCCAAATTGTATAAGTTGGCCAGTAAACCTCTCAAACTAGGCACTTGGAGCCTGTTTGAGGCCATAGATGGATTTGTGCAACCTGCAGACATAATCAGGATGTTGAGCACTGATGTAACCTTGGGGTTGAGACATATAGACTTCCTCTTTGAGTATGCCATGTAGAAATGCATTGCTCACATCAAGTTGTCTTAAAGGCCAGTTAAGAGACACAGCAAGAGAGAGGATCATCCTGACTGTAGGAGGCTTGACTACAGGACTGAAGGTTTCATCAAAGTCAATGCCTTGTTGTTGATGAAAACCTTTTGCCACCAACCTGGCTTTGTATCGAGCAATTAACCCATCACTATGTGTTTTGAGTTTATAGACCCATTTGCAGCCTACAATGTTGTGATGTTGGGGTGGAGGAACCAAGGACCAAGTACCTGTCTTATAAGAGCATCATACTCATCTTGCATAGCCTGAAACCATTGGGAAATTTGTGTGGCAAGTTTGAAAGAGGGTGGTTCTATAAGGGTGTAGTCAAGCTGGGCTTTGTAACAAGTCTTGGGTTTAAAAATACCAAGTTTGGATCTGATTTGCATAGAATGAGTATTTTGGATAGGTGTTGGGAGTGGTGAAGGTTGGGCTGGTGCTGCAGAAATAGGTGCAGGAGAGGGTGTTACTGTAGAATTGGGTGCAGGAGCTGGTGTTTCTGCAGAAATGGGTACATGAACTGGTGTTACTGCAGAAATGAGTACATGAGCTGGTGTTTCTGCAGAACTGGGTACATGAGCTGGTGTTACTGTAGAAATGGGTGTAGGGGACTGTGGTACTGCAGAATTGGGTGCAGGGGACTGGGGAAATGCATTAAGAGGGAAGGTAATGAGAGAGGATATGGTGGGGATTGTAGGGATGTCAATTGCAGTATGAGGTGATGAATTAATGACAGTATTGGGATTTGAAGTTTGGACAGAAGCACGGTGGTTGGGGCAGTAACTGCAGGATAATGAAGTGCATGAATGGGTAGAGAGGAGATGAGTGAGCCAATAATCTGGGGAATAGGATTTGGGGTCAGGTGTAGGATATTGGGCTGGGTTTTCACAAGCTGTAAACTCAGTTTCATTAAACACTACATGTCTCGAAATGTAGGACCTTTTGGTGATAGGGTCTTGGCATAGATAGCCTTTTGTGGTAGGGGGATAGCCTAAAAAGATGCAAGAAGTGGTTTTGGGTTGGAGTTTGTGGGTATTGTAAGGTTTTAGATGGTGACCTTTTTGGTTTTAGATGTAGCCTCTATGGTTTCCAACTGATCAAGCCAATACACGTCAAGCTCTCTTTGAAAGTTTTATATAGTGACTTTTGTGGTTTCCCACTCAGCCAATACTAAGGGTGTCAAATGGGTGGGTTTGGGTGGGTAATAAATGGGTTGAGTCCTTAAAAACCTAATTGCCTATTTAGACATATTTAATAAAGTATGTATTGCCCATATCCAACCCAACCCATTAAAACCCAACCCACTCATTTATCCAATTATTTTATGTATGTAAATGGTCAAAATATCTTATAACTTCTAAAATGATAAAAATGCCCATAAAAATGACAAAAATACCCTCAAAATGATCAGTAAGTGAATTTGAGTAAATTTGTTAGAGGTCTAATAAACAACCCAATTAAAGTCCAATTAAACTCAATTTAATTGGGTCTAATTGGGCTAGCACCCATTTTCCTATTTATTAAATAAATGGGTTTGGTTGGGCAATTAGTGAGTGGGTTTGGGCTTTTTTTGCCACCCCTAGCCAATACACTCATACTCACAAGATTGAAGAGGTGTATGGATGATAGTCCTCTCAATGGATACCCAATGGGAAAGGATAATGCGAGGCCATTCAAAACCTAACTATGGAGGTCAAAACCCTAGGCAATAAGGGCTTTAGTCATACGCTCAAAAATCTCTAGGATTTCTCACCTACCAAATTAGGATTCTTTTTCTACTTATAAGGTGTCACTTAAATAGGTTTTGTTGGCTGATAAAAATCCTAATTTTGGTACAAGATAGGTCATTTCGCTCGACTGAATGTCGAGTGTCAAGTGGGTGCTTTTAACCTAGCATACAGAGTTTAGCCTGATGTCGCCTAACTTCATTAAAAAGTACTAACACAAGTAATTTCACTTGAAATCTGGCATGACAGTTAGACTCACTTGACCGGAAAGGAATTTACTCGACTAGAGCTTGTTACATAATAAATTAAAGAGCAATTTCAAATTCTCTTCAACAAGTCACCCAATAGTTACAAGATAAATAAATGATTTTACAAAGGGTTCTCTTACATTGAGCTTGACCTTGAACTTTTTTTGAGAATCCAGAATGATTCCTCCGAGGTAAAAAAAAAAAAAAAAAAAAAAAAAAAAAAAAAAAAAAAAAAAAAAAAAAAAAAAAAAAAAAAAAAAAAAAAAAAAAAGAGGACAAAAGAATTAGAAAGGTCTAGTTTTGCTTGAAAAAAATACTTTTTAAATAAATATTTGGAAAAATAGTAATGTTTGAAAGTTATTTTAGATCCTCAACGGACTGTCAGGATCGGCTACATGTATTCTTTTCAGTCATTCTATTATATTTGAAATCATACTTTTTGTTACTTCCTTAATTAATATGTCATATTTTTTACTACTTCTATTAATGTCATATTTTTTCTTCTACCTTTTTTTTGTTCCCTCAAACTAAAAACAAAAGGCCAAAAAAGAAATAAGCAAACTTTCTTTCCGTACAACCCATTATGTACTCGTAAGATCATCCACGTGTATTATTTAAACAAGTCACATGGCTTATTAAATAGTTCATATGACTAAAAGTATATGTGGATAGTTTTATATATTACCACGTAATAGGGTTATAGCAACCAAACTTTGTCACTAACGGAATTTTCGATTGCTCTCCTTTCATCGGGTTGGCTTTTATTTACTCAGCTCTTCTTTTTGTTCTTTTGGTTCCTAAGCTTCACACCTTCACTTAAGGAGTTATACTTACTGTTACAAACTTCTTCATTTCCTTCCGCCACTCTTTTGTTGGCTTTTAATTAATAATTTTAAATCTCAAAAAGTAAGAAACATAGATTTTAAATAAATAAATAAATAATAAATAAATATAAATTAATATTTAAATATAAAAAAAAAATGGCCACTTAAAATTTTCGGCATACGCGGCCCTGAGATCTACGGGCCTCTAATGCATATATTCTACTGCTTGGAGAGGAGAAATGTAGAGCAATGGCCAATGAGAGTCGGCATCCTGGATCAGTTCCTCTATGTGGTGCAGAGAGTATGCTTCGGATATTTTTTCGATATTTCTTCTAAGAAAACATTTGCATTTAGTTTTCTAAAGTTTTTTACGGACTATTTTCGGTAAAACAATCTTTATTTCCTCTCTCTACTTGGTCCTCGACTCACGGACCAAATCCAAAGTGTACAAATTTGGAGCCTTTTCCTATTGGTTCGGCGATCCAAAATAAAATGCATTCCAAACTTCCTTTTTTATATCACAGCCGCCCCCACCCCCAAAATCTTTATAGATAATTTTAAGTGTATTTCTAAGGAGATGATGAATGCTTGTCTTCGTATCTATAATATAATAATAATCCATATAAAACTGAAGATATTTAATTTTTGGTTGTTATATGATGATATTATGTTTATGTCACACCAATTTTAGAGTTCTCTACAATTTTATATATATACTTATTAGACAAATATTCTTATCTATTAATGTTAGATTTGATATTAGAGTTTAACTGAAATTCTATTATCTATTAATCAACTTCTATCTAATTTTATGTATTAATACCACATTCGATACAAGAGTATAACTAAAGCTCTACTATTTATTAATCTACTATTTTCTGACCAATTTTATCTATTAACATCACATTTGATACTAGAGTTTAACTAAGACTCTACTGTCTATTAATTAAATTATGCCTAATTTTATTGTTAATACTCGAAAGAAAATAGGTGATTAGCTATACGTTTTCTATTAGGAAGATTAATAGATAGTAGAGTTTTAGTTGAAGTGTAGTATAAAATGTGATATTAACAATAAAACTCTACTATCTATAAAAATAAATTTCCTATAGTGTTATCATAAAATTGATTTCTTGGTGTAATGTCTAGCTAACGAATCACAACAAATTGAATCGTTAGAGAAAATAATATCGGAATTTCTCTGGAGAAAATAACTAGAAACTTTTGGGAGTAGTTGATTTACAATATTTTCTTTCGAGAAAAAATTGAATCCCTCACTACGTATTCGTTTGATAAGATGCATTGTTTACTTCAGGGAATCTGTATCCTCGTGTCGTCAGGCTTAGGCGGTTTTATTATCGAGCTAGTCGTGAGGAAGATAATGCATCCTACTCCAAATAGCAATAGAACAGAGGATTGGTTTGGTCTGGTTTTTGGGGTTCTTTTTGGCGGTATGCTTCTCATGCCTCTTGCTATACTTTTGATTGTAGCGCTTTTCGAATGTTTGAAGTTCATAACTTCATTGCTGATACTATGTTGCATGACCATATTTTCATTGCTGTCAAAATGTTGGAACTCCATATCTTCATTGCTGTCACAATGTTGGAAGTCCATGCCTTCATCGCCGTCTAAAAAGGTCACACCTTTGCCAACTTAGATGGCCAAGAATGATTCATCGATGGTGTAACCTAAAGTCTGGAATTACAATTGGCCCTGATTTTGAAATGGATCTATATGTAATATTTTGTTTTAATAATTATAAGAATTGCGATTATGTTACATTCGGTTCAGGGAACATATATCAATAGTATGATATGTACTTTATCTTAACAAGTTAATTACATTTCAGATGATTAGATGAACAGATTCTAATTTTATTTTTATTTTTATTTTTATTTTTTAGCTACATTAGTTAAACATAATTTTCTTTATCTTTATATATGCAGAAGATTTGCTGCCGATTTTATTTTTTCACTTTATTGTTGTGATAACTATGTAAATAGCTTATGTTTAGGTATTTTAACTCTTGATTTTTTATTTGGTTGGAGGATGTTCTCCTTTTCTTGAAAGTATAATCGGAGTTTTCTCCATTTTAATTTCAATACTACCCATTTTCTCAAAAAAAAAAAAAAACTCTTGTTTATCTAAAGTATAATTCTTTGTATTACAATTTGTATATAAATATTATTGATTATGAATGAGAAAAATCATCATGTTCAACATTTTACAAAAGACTAAAAGAGGTAATTCATTGAATGTTTAGTACACAATGGAAATTACCTTATTAGGAAGGGTAATCCATATTTTTGGGAATAGATTATGTTGTAATGGGAATAACTATTCTTAGGTTACATTGTAAAATTGGAATAAAATCTCATGTCTATATTTCTGAATCTTTCTCATACAATTATATTTACACTTGTTATGAGATTCAATTAACTTAAAAATTTGAATATTTTTAAAGTTAACATTATTGAAGGTTTTAGATGGTGACCTTTTTGGTTTTAGATGTAGCCTCTATGGTTTCCAACTCAAGCCAATACACTTCAAGCTCCCTTTGAAAGTTTTATATAGTGACTTTTGTGGTTTCCCACTCAGCCAATACACTCATACTCACAAGGTTGAAGAGGTGTATGGATGATAGTCCTCTCAATGGATACCCAATGGGAAAGGATAATGAGAGGCCATTCAAGACCTAACTATGGAGGTCAAAACCCTAGGCAATAAGGGCTTTAGTCATACGCTAAAAAATCTCTAGGATTTCTCACCTACCAAATTAGGATTCTTTTTCTACTTATAAGGTGACACTTGAATAGGTTTTGTTGGCTGATAAAAATCCTATTTTTGGTACAAGATAGGTCATTTCGCTCGACCGGATATCGAGCGTCAAGCGAGCTCTTTTGACCTAGCATAGAGAGTTTCGCCTGAGTACTGAACACAAGGAATTTCACTTGAAATCTGGCATGACACGTTAGACTCACTTCACCGGAAAGGAATTTACTCAACTGGAGCTTGTTACATAATAAATTAAAGAGCAATTTCAAATTCTCATCAACAAGTCACCCAATAGTAACAAGATAAATAAATGTTTTTACAAAGGGTTCTCTTACTTCGAGCTTCGACCTTGAACTTTTTTTGAGAATCCGGAAGGATTCCTCCAAGGAAAAACCTTTTTTTTTTTAAAAAAAAAAAAAAAAAAAAGGACAACAAGAATTAGAAAGGTCTAGGTTTTGCTTGAAAAAAAATACTTTTTAAATAAATATTTTGAAAAATAGTAATGTTTGAAAGTTATTTTAGATCCTCAATGGATCGGACTATCAGGATCGGCTACATATATTCTTTTCGGCCATTCTATTATATTTGAAATCATACTTTTTGTTACTTCCTTAATTGACATGTCATATTTTTTACTACTTCTTATTAATGTCATATTTTTTCTTCTACCTTTTTTTCGTTCCCTCAACCTAAATCAACTTATTCTTTCTCACTGGTGCATTAATCTCTCATTTGAATATGACCCAAACATCTCAAGCGACTCTTCCTCAACTTTTCATCAATAGGAATCATCCCAATTTTTAAGTGTAAATATTTATTTCAAATAAAATATTTCCTTATATTGTCACTTATCATCAATACGGGCCACCTCAGTCTTTAAGTGGAATTCTTTATTTCGAATCCTATATTTATATTATTTTTTATATATATATATATATATATATATATATATATATTTTTTTTTTTTTTTTCTATTTTCACTTATCCATCTTAACATTCTGATTGCAGCTACACTTATTTTATGAATATATTATTTCTTAACAGTCTGACGTTCAATGCAATAGAGCATAGCTGATCATATATCAATGTTATAAAATTTTAGGATAAACTATTGTTTTTGTCCCTAAACTTTGCATGAATTTTGTTTTTCGTCACTGAATTTTGAAAAAGTTTGTTTTTACACAAGAATTTCGTCCTTGAATTTTTTTTAAAAAGGACTAAATTCTTGTGTAAAAATGAAATTTTTCAAAGTTCAAGAATGAAAAATGAATTTCATGCAAAGTTTAGAAACGAAAATAATAGTTTAACCTAAAATTTTCTATAAAACTTAATACGAATTCTACGATCACACAATACTCATGCTACACTTCTCCACTTCATCCATCCTACTCTTATCCTATAATTCACATCTTCTTCAATCTTTCAATCTTTATGGATTATTGATCCAAGATATCTTCACATCTTCTTCAATCTTTCAATCTTTATGAATTATTGATCAAAGATATCGAAAAGCTCTTGCTCTTTGGCATCTCTTCACTTTCAAGTCTTACCAACCCTTCCTCTCTATTTCTACTTTTGATAAACTTACATTCTATATACTTTGTTTTAGTCCTACTTAATCAAACGCTTTTAGGTCTAAAACGTCTCACAAAATTTCTAATTCGAAATTAACTCCATGTTTAGTTTCATCCACTAAAACTATATCATTTGTGAAAAGCATACACTGTCACTAAGTGACTTCCTCTAAAATCAATTATGCAAGTTCATCCATCACTAGTGCAAAGTTATACGAACTTAATGCCGATCCTTAATGCAAACCAATAATGAAAGGAAAATCATTTGTGATACCTCTAAGTAAATAGACATTGCACGCCTCTTTGATTCCACTCCTTGCTCTCATTCATCTATAGCCAAGCTATATATCTTTCTCTCTCAGTGAGGGAAAGGTTTCTTTATTATCTTTCAACATCATCCTCCATCAGTTCTTTCAACTATGTACACTCTGTCGTGGTATGGCGTCGAAGCACTCTAGTTCCACGGGCACTACCCGGGTTTTCTAACTTATGTCACCACACAAGACAAGGAAAGATCACATGTGAGTTTGTCCTAGAGGCAAGGCTCAGAGGAGGACACCCCAATTTTTCGAAACGAAAACTTTTATAACGCTAAAACAATTAAGCACAATGCATCACTTTCTATACTTCTTTTTTCACACAAAAATTCAACCATTTCTAAAGTAAACAAGATTTACTCTTCCTTTTATTAAGTTTTCAATTTCAGTATATTGGGTAAATAGTCGCAGAGATTTGAAATAGGATACACATCTTATTGATAATGCCAAAATAACAAATCCTAATGCCATCATTAAATCAGGAGCAATACTAAATATTGTCTATGGTATTTTACACCAAACAATAATATAGAACCAAAAAAAAAACAGTAAAATTGAAACTGTGAATTGCAAGGTTTGGAGTAAACTTGTCATGAGAAAGTTGCATACAAATAGCATCATACATCCCGTTGACAATTATCCTGGAGAGAAATTTACAAAAACGAACCAATAATCATTTACAATGATAATTGCAGAATTGGAACTACACCATAGATGCACCAGTACCATCCACCGATGTGGGAGTCGGTAAAGGTGTGATCTTTTTTGTCCCAAAGAGTGGAAGTAAGGGAGGAGCAGTCTTCCACCAATTCAGAAACAACTCAACGCATACTGCAGCAGCTGGGATAAGAAAAATACAGCAAGTGAGGATGCCAAAAATCATGGTGACACATATGTATGGTACTTTGCGATCTGGATCAGGATGTAGAATCTCCATTAAAGATTCCCAGATCAAAGTACCGCCAATAATCAAACATACAAGGCCCGTGAGTACCCAGAGTACGAGATATATCTTATCAGTCAAAGACACGGAAACACGCATGATTAATTTTGATTAATTTCTCAAATGAGCTGCGGAGAGAAATTTGATCAAGTTCTTCTCTTTCACTAAAGTGACTTCTTTAATTGATGTGTCCACCACAACTAAAAGAGTTAAAACTACTCCACCATTCTAGCTTGTCTTGTTAATTTTTCCAAAATATCATTTTCTAGGTCCAAATAGAGAGAGTTAGAAGCGTATCGGAATGTAACTGCTAGACTAGGTGCTGGCTAATGCAATTAAAACAAACCTCCAAGATATGTAATTATTTATTTATTGATCAAATGCTTGGATTGATTCATGTAATACTTATTCTTATGATAGCTGACCGAATAATACCTTGCACCCGTTTGTGAAAGAGACAAGACTTGAGTTAACTTAGAGAAAAAGTTAAAATATAAAGAGGGAGTTTCCATCAGAGATCAGCTTGAAGTGTTGTAATAAAATAAAAAATAAGAGAAGCTATGTTTAGGCCAGTTAGAGTTCAATTGTTCAATTTTTCAATTTTTCACGTATATATACAGGAAAACCCAATCACAATAAAACAAGAAGAGAAATGGTCTCCCTTAAAAATGCATATTACGAGAATGATTTGAAAATATACTAAATGTAGCAATTCTTCTTCCTTTGTTGCTCTAGAGTAGTCAATGAATAATTACTATCATTCCCCATAATTGCAGATATGATTGTGAGTTGTGTATTGATTATTTTTTTCCTCAAGAAGAAAAATATAGAGAGAAAGTGAGAAACCAAATCAAGATGACCCTAGCAACCAAATTCTTTTCCTCTTATAAGTGTATTCGTGTTCATTGAGAAGACAACTTTTAATCGTGCATGGACTGTGGTTAATGGCAATGTTCTTTTGTCTGTTACAAACGACCTCCCTAATTAAATGTGGTTTTGTCATTTAGGCAAGAATATAGACTACGTTGCATTTCTGGTTCCAAAATATTAACATGTTTTAAACATTTCAAATAATTGTTCTTGTAGGCTAGAACAATTGTATGCTCATTTTAGTAATCCATTGTAGAGGACCTAAATCTAATGACAATAGAAAATATAAATGAGATTGAGAAGAGAGAAAGATAATGGAGGCTAGGGTTTTTCAAGTGGTTCGGCTATGTGAGCCTACGTCCATAACTCTACAATATTTTCTATATGATATAATTTGAATGATTACAATGTGTTATGAAGTGTCCTATTTGTACATAGGACTACTAACATAACTCTCATATCTACTCAATGTGGAATTCCTTAACATTCTCCTATTTGTACATAGATTAAAATTTAAATTAAAATTTAAAATTATTCTTCAAATAATGTTAAAAGTTTCCTGATCTTAGAATTTCTTCATTTATATTATCCATTTCTGTTCATGCTTTTCCTAAAACACATCATACAAAATGTATAGACTTAAAGGCCTTGTCCGTGGCCTCGACCCATAGATTTTAAAATGCCGAAGTAAATTGGGCTTGTTAGGGGCAGGCAGCTCGTGGACCTACATGACATAAGAGACGTAGGTATCAATATCCAAAGCAACCATATTGGTTAAACTTAAATCCCACCTTAGATTCAGGTCTCTTAAAAATTCCTCGTTGCAAGCTGTACCAACCGGATTTATACGATCTTTGCAATTATTCTTATAAATTGTCTGTAAGGTCATTGGCTTGTTGCAAGCTCTAAGATCTTTGCAATTCCGCAAAGATTCTTTATTGCAAACTCTACGGGATTTTCTCACTCTTCTGACCATCTTTGCAATGACTTTAGATTGTAGTGACTTTTAAATTTTGTCTCTCATATTAATTGTTGCAAGCTCTAGATCTGTGCAATTCTTCAAATTGCAAACTGAATTTTAATACTTGATCCAAGGAAACGGGCTTTTCGCCATCGTTTTCAAGTAACTACTTTGATAAAATACCCCAAAATACGTGTGAAAATTGTGAAACAAGTATTTTTACCTTGTTTAGACAAGGACTGTTCAAATTTAGTGGTTTGTCTTTTATTTTATTTTTCATGGCTATATAGATATGCCAAACTTCCACTTCATTTTGCCCCCCCTAATCTCTAAAGAAAATTAAAGTCTTAATCCGATATAATGAAACTCTTGTCTCATTTTACAAAGAGATAAACTAATTTATTAATGACGGTGAAACATATAGGTGAACTCTCATCGTGTAAAGCATTGTGATCATCGCTAAGAGAAGTATGTACGTGTCTTGGACGTCAATGTTATTCAAACTGTGAGAGTCTCAACCCTCCTTCCTTGATAATTTCTCAACTGTTATCACAAATAGCTCCGGTATGCTTCGCTATCCTAAGCTATTTTATTGATATTTCCCCCCCAAAAAAAAGTACTAGTAGAAACTACTGCATGTGTTTGAGTAGTTAAGCTAAGTCTTAAACTTTTACATTTTCTTAATTATAAAGGAAAATCCAGTTCCAAACTACAGGCAATTGAGCAATCATGATTGAGATTATAGATATGTTTCTTGCGAGAATGGCTATTATAGTTTCTATAACTTCTTTCATAATGGAGTGCCTCGTTGGTGGTCGGTTAATCTGGCTAGCTGTGATGGAGATAGTACATCCTGAGCCAGATAGCAACATGGTGCAAATTATTAATCGTTCTTTGCTTCGCTTCCTTCATGCTGGAATTCTTCTTTCTCCTCTTGCTTCTGTTTGCAATGAAGCATTCAGGAAATGTTGTTACTTCCATAAATGTTGCCACCACCAGCCCTCTTTGGCAAAAACAATTTCACTCCGGCTCCTATCCCACTCCCACCTCAGTTACCAAAGTTTGCTAATACCGTTGGTCATTATTTTCAAATGGTACTATGTGATTCTTCGGTTCCTATAATGATTTAGAACTTAGAAGTAAGGTATGCGTATGTTTCATTTCACGTGCGTAATATTTTTTGTTTTGTTTGTTTTGTGTGTGTGGAGAGGATGTCATGAATAGCACGGTATATATACAAAAGTTTTGCATAAATTGAGTGGCCAAACAATTTCACCAACTTAAGTACTATGGAAATGAATTTATTACTTATTAGCATGAGAAGCAGAGACGGAGCCACTTGGGACCAAAGGGGGCCATGGCCTCTGCTGGCTCTAAAAAATAAATGTTAAGAGTAGGTAAAAAAAATTAATTGCCCCCTCAAATAATTTTTAGGCCCTACTAACACAATTTTTGACCCCTTCCAACAGAAATTAGCCCCAAAAAAAAAATTGACAAAATTTTCCCAACATATCAGCCCAAATCCAAAAATAAAAAATAAAAATATACTACTCAGTCAAAATCATCCCAAATCACAACAACAGCAGAACAAATAAATATAAATCAGTCCAAGTTAAAATTACAATAAATCAGAAAATGTATTAAAATATAAAATTCAAAAAAAAAAATTAAATAGTTATGGTCGGTGGCCAGACCGAGTAGAAGAAAAAAGAAAAAAAAAAAAAAAAAAAAAAAAAAAATAAAAAAAAAAAAAAAATGAAAAAAGAAGCAAGATCTAGGGTTTAGGTTAGTGAGTTACGGACTTGCCGCCTTGCCGGAGCCGGAGGTAGTGAGTTACGGACTTGGCTTCGCCTGGAGGCCCATCGCTTCGCTCACGCCTCGGCCTCACGGTCCGTTCGCTTACTTCGCCACTTCGCTGCCAGCCTGCGGCCTGCCGATCTCGCCACCATCTCGCCGTTCGCTGTTCTCTGTTCGCCGTTCGCTGGTCGGAACTCGGCACTGGTGAGTCTACTCTCTCTGTCTCTCACTTTCTCTTTTCTCTCTCAGAGTCTCACTCAACTACTTAAGAGTTACTGAGTTAAGACTTAAGACTTACTGTGTTGTGTTAAATTGATAGAAATTGGCCCATGTGGTTCAGACTTCAGTAGTTGATTTTTTTATTTTTTTAGTGAATAGTCACCGGTCTCACTGTGACCCACTCAAATCAATTATTTTAAATTTTTTGTGAACAGTCACCGTCATTATTTATTTATTTCTTTTTTGTTTCTCTCTAGTCAATTTCTCACCTCTGTATTTTTTTGTTTTTGTTTTTTTATGAGTGTTGTGTTAAATTGATAGAAATTGGGCACATGTGGTTCAGACTTCAGTAGTTGATTTTTTTATTTTTTTAGTGAATAGTCACCGGTCTCACTGTGACCCACTCAAATCAATTATTTTAGATTTTTTATGAACAGTCACCATCATTATTTATTTATTTCTTTTTTTTTCTCTCTAGTCAATTTCTCACCTCTGTATTTTTTTGTTTTTGTTTTTTTATGAGTGTTGTGTTAAATTGATAGAAATTGGGCACATGTGGTTCAGACTTCAGTAGTTGATTTTTTTATTTTTTTAGTGAATAGTCACCGGTCTCACTGTGACCCACTCAAATCAATTATTTTAGATTTTTTGTGAACAGTCACCATCATTATTTATTTCTTTCTTTTTTGTTTCTCTCTAGTCAATTTCTCACCTCTGTATTTTTTTGTTTTTGTTTTTTTATGAGTGTTGTGTTAAATTGATAGAAATTGGGCACATGTGGTTCAGACTTCAGTAGTTGATTTTTTTATTTTTTTAGTGAATAGTCACCGGTCTCACTGTGACCCACTCAAATCAATTATTTTAGATTTTTTGTGAACAGTCACCATCATTATTTATTTCTTTCTTTTTTGTTTCTCTCTAGTCAATTTCTCACCTCTGTATTTTTTTGTTTTTGTTTTTTTATGAGTGTTGTGTTAAATTGATAGAAATTGGGCACATGTGGTTCAGACTTCAGTAGTTGATTTTTTTATTTTTTTAGTGAATAGTCACCGGTCTCACTGTGACCCACTCAAATCAATTATTTTAGATTTTTTATGAACAGTCACCATCATTATTTATTTATTTCTTTTTTTTTCTCTCTAGTCAATTTCTCACCTCTGTATTTTTTTGTTTTTGTTTTTTTATGAGTGTTGTGTTAAATTGATAGAAATTGGGCACATGTGGTTCAGACTTCAGTAGTTGATTTTTTTATTTTTTTAGTGAATAGTCACCGGTCTCACTGTGACCCACTCAAATCAATTATTTTAGATTTTTTGTGAACAGTCACCATCATTATTTATTTCTTTCTTTTTTGTTTCTCTCTAGTCAATTTCTCACCTCTGTATTTTTTTGTTTTTGTTTTTTTATGAGTGTTGTGTACTATCTGATTATTAATTACTGCTGCTTAAATCATTTGAGTGCTCTATATAAATATTTGATTATTAATTGTTGATTTGTTGTGTTGTAGATCATGGGTGTCAAAATTACTATGTTTAAAAATTGTATAATATGTACTAATGATGTAGTGTACAAAATAAACATAATTTCTATTTGATTTGTAGATTATGGGTAAGTCAACTACAATAACGCATTTTTTCAAAAGAAAGAACTTGAATGATTCAGAAGCCACGACTAGTGATGCAACATTGCCAACCACTAATGCCGACATCCCAATTCCAGAGAATATCGAAATTCCAATTCCAGAAAATGTTGATATCCTAATTCAAGAAAATCCTCATCCAAAATTTCAAAAAATTGATACTAGTTTGTTGGAGCGGGATCCTGGATTGCGTCAACAAATATGGGATTATCATGTTAATCAACGTGATGAAATTCGACGAGCTTACCGTAACTATGGTGTTTTCCAACCCAAATTGTCTGTAAAAAAAAAAAAACTGGACCAGAAAAGCATCGTCGTAGCTTTCAAGAGACTTGGTACAATCTCTTTCCAAAATGGCTCAAATATTCTCCTGCGAAAGATGCAGCATTTTGTTTTCCATGTTTTCTATTTCATAAGCCATCTGGGAATCCTGGAAAAAATGCATTCACGGTTGATGGATTTAGAAGTTGGAAGAAAGTTAGAAATGGAACAAGATGTGCTTTTTTGTCTCATGTAGGGAAGGATTTTAATTCATCTCATAGAGTTGCCGAGCAAAGAATGGATGATTTGATGAACCAACCTCAGCATATAGACAAGGTATTGAACAAACAATGTCATACTGAAATTGCAAATAATCGGCTACAGTTGAAAGTCTCAATTGATGTTGTTCGAGTGCTTGCATTGCAAGGTATTGCTTTTAGAGGTCGAGATGAAAGCTCTACTTCAGTCAATCGTGGAAACTTTCTTGAAATATTGGATGTGGTAACTTCATATGATAAAAAGGTTGCTGAAGTGATAGCAAAAGCTCCAAAAAATGCGACTTACACATCACCACAAATCCAAAAAGAAATTCTACATGTTTTTTCAATGAAAGTGATGAATGCAATTCGTGAAGAAATTGGTGATGCAAAGTTTTGCATAATTGTTGATGAAGCCCGTGATGAGTCAGTGAGAGAACAAATGGCTGTAGTTTTAAGATTTGTTGACAAGGATGGCTTTGTGCGAGAACGCTTTTTTGGGGTTGTTCATGTTTCTGACACTGTGGCATTAACCCTAAAAAAAGAGATATATTCTTTGTTATCTTGTTATAATCTAGATATTCAAAATATTCGGAGGCAAGGATACGACGGTGCAAGTAATATGCGAGGTGAGTCGAATGGATTACAAACTTTGATTTCACATGATTGTCCATATGCTTATTACATCCATTGTTTTGCACATCGTTTACAATTGGCATTAGTAGCAGCATCAAAAGCAGTTATTCCTGTTGGTAAATTTTTTGATCGGTTGGCTTTCATTATCAACATTGTTGGTGCTTCATGTAAGCGTAATGAGCAATTGAAACTTGCTCAAGACGCTGAATTTGCATATTTGATTGATATTGATGAGCTTGAGACTGGAAGGGGACTTAATCAGAAGTGCACTTTGCAACGAGCTGGAGATACTCGTTGGAGTTCTCACTTTAGATCGATTTCTAGCTTGATAAAGATCTTTAGTCCAACATGTGAAGTTTTGCTCAAAATCATTAAGGAAGGATCTACTTCTTCACGGCAGGTAGAAGCAGACACAGCTTATGAGACCTTAACTTCATTTGAATTTGTCTTTATCTTGCATCTTATGAAAAAAACTATGGAGCTCAGTGATAAACTTTGTCAAGTTTTGCAGTGTCAAACTCAAGATATTTTAACTGCAATGCGTCTTGTTTCATCTACTAAAGAACTTATCCAAACATTCAGAGATGATAAATGGGATGACTTACTTACCAATGTGATATCATTTTGTGAGTTAAGATCCATAGATGTGCCGGATATGACTGCTCGTTATGTTGATAGACGAGGTCTAGCTCGCCATCAGCAAGATGACTTTACAATTGAGCATCATTATCGAGTGGATATTTTTTGTGCTGCAATAGATTCTCAATTGCAAGAACTAAATCATCGATTTAATGAGCATGCAGTAGAGTTACTTGTGCTTAGTTCAGCTCTAGATCCTTATCAAGCACGTCAATCTTTTAGAATCAATGATATTTGTTTGTTGGTAACTAAGTTTTATCCGCAAGACTTCACGGAGCATGAAAAAGAGGTTTTGGAAACAGAACTTTGTCATTTTGAGCATAATGTAGTTCGGCATCCAGAGTTCGAAAGTTTGTCAAGCATTTCTGAATTGTGTCAATGGCTGGTGAGGACAAGAAAATCAATAGCCTACCAACTTGTTTTTAGAGTGGTTATTCTTGTACTTACTCTTCCAGTCTCTACTGCAACTACAGAGCGGGCATTTTCAGCTATGAATATCGTCAAAACTAGGCTTCGCAACAAAATGGAAGACGATTTTTTAACAGACTCCATGCTTTTGTACATTGAAAGGGAAATTACTCAGTCATTTAGTATGGATTCAATTATAGATGATTTTAGTAATGTGAAAACACGCCGACTTTTATTTTCTTTGAAAAATGCATTGTAATATATTAAGAATAGTTATTTTGTATTTTTTTTCTTTTGATTGAATATTTTGTATCTTTCCATTTGTTGATGTTTTGTTAATATTATATGGATACTATTTTGGATTATCACGAAATTTTTTTCTAGTTGATACACCGGCCCCCACTCATATAAAATCCTAGCTACGTCCCTGATGAGAAGTGATAAGTGATAAGTGATAATAAGTCTCTCGTTAATTGGTGGAACTAGTGATGTCCATGAAAGTGAATTTGATACACACATACAAGCAATGGAATTAATGAACACCAAAGGTAGCTAAAACTTTCAACTTGCTCTAATTCCTTGAACTTTTATCTTATCAAATAAAAAGATGATAATTATATCTCAATCCATAGAGAATTCAAACCCAAAAATAAAAATCAATAATAAAAAATTTGGAACCCACATCCATATTTTTAAAATAAAAAATAAATAAAAGGAATAGAAATTTAATATGTTGTAGGTTAAAAATTTGAAATACATACAAAAAATTGATAAAATCTTTTTCTTATTGTACTAAATTTTGTTGTGCAACATTCCAGTCATCCGAACAAAAACGAAAAATCTGCTCATTTTTTGAATTTGGTACTTTCTGTTTAAGAATACTTCTACAACCAAACTCAGAGTCATTAGTGTCAAGTGTCAACAATTTTAAAAGAATCTAGAGAAGGAAGACTTAGATAAGGAAGGAATTTAACGCTTTTTACAAACAAAAAAAAATTCTTGACAATATAAGTATGCTGACAAGACCAAGGAGGAGGATTTTATGTTATCTTTGGAACAAAGGTTTGCATACTTTCTAAGGTTTTCATAATAATTTGATACATAATTTAAACTTTTTAAAAACCTTTGAAGTTAAATTTTGTTTTTTATTTCATATGGAAATTTATTGGGAAATTGAATTGATCTCTCAATAGGAATTATAGTTCCTTGGTAAATATTATGTCCTAAAAATCTGATTTTAACTTGTAATAATTTTATCTTTGTAGGTGATACAACTAGCTAACCCTCATTTTTATTTTTATTTTTTAAAATAATATTGACAAATGTATCTAACGATTTCAATCCTGTTGATCTATCAATTCAGAAAAAAATTAATATGATGAAATTTCAATTTATAATAGTGTTATATATATATATATGTATGTTGCTTAAAAATCAGAAATACAATTTAATTCTCTTTACCAAAAGATTTTAATTTAAAAGGTCATTTTGAAATTTCAAAATATATACATAAAACAATTTTTAAAATCTCTTTTTTAATTGTACTAAAATTTTGTTTTGCAACATTCCATACACTTGAATGAAAACAGACAATTTGCTATTTTTTGAATCTGTAACTTTTTGTTTCAGAATGCCTTTATAGCCAAGCTCAAAAACATCCGTTTCAACAACTTCGAATGAATCCGGGGAAAGAAGACCTAAACATGGGAGAATTTTGACATGATTTTTTATTTTCTTGAAAATCTCAGAATGATTACTAGACCAAATTAAGAGGATGAGATTTTTTTTTTTTTTAACCTTTCAAGTAAAGGTCTACAAATTTTCCTAAGGTCTTTGTAGTAGTCTGACACATAATTTAAACTTCCTAATTAAGAATCTTTGAAGTTGATTTTTATCTCTTATTTCATTTGGAAGTTTATCAACAAATTGAATTGATCTTTCTATTGGGGTTATAGTTCCATGGTAAATTTTATGTCCCAAAAATCTAATTTTGTCTTTGTAGGCAAACTAATCCATTACGTTTTATAATATTAATAAATCTATCCAAATGCTCCCAATGTTGATTTTAATTGACTCGAAAAATTCAATACATCATCAATGTAATCAATTGAAAAGTTTTGAAAGGTGTAAAAATATCATTCATTATGTTTTTTGAAATTCACTTGGTGAATTTTTTTTAATCTAAAAGGCAGAAGATTCCATTCAAAATGTCCAAAAGAGACATTAAAAATAGTTTTATATATATCTTTTTCATCAATTTGAATTTTTCAAAAACCACTTTTAATTTCATATCAAATTTGAAAAATATTGACGCATTATATAAACTCTCGAAAATTAAATTTTTTATTAGGAATTGGATATTTGATCCATTTTAGAGCTTTGTTTAAGGGTTTATAATTGATGACTAATGTTGGTGCTCCTCTTTCTAGTTCTGCATTTTTTTGATATAGAAAGCTAAGCAACTCCATGGTGATCTTCCTTTTCTAATTAATCCTTTATCTAATCTGTATTTTATTTTTCTCTTGCAATATTCTAATAATTATTGATTCATTTTAATTGGTGTTTCTTCTATGGGTATATTTCTTTCATTAAAATCCGTTTCATAAGGTAATTGTACAAGGGTAAAACTTAGGTACAGTTCCTTAGGTCAAGTACATTAAATTCCCTAATTGAATTCAAACACATGCTTGCATTAATCAATGAAATATAAACAATGTTATCTTTTCCAAGAATATTTAAATTTAATGTATTTGAATTCAAGTAAGAACTTAATGTACTTGACCTAAGGAACTATACTTAAGTTTTACCCATTGTACAATATGTTTCTTTCTATGCCAAAATGTATTGGGTAAATTCGCACAAATCTCTGATTTTAATTTTCATTCAACGTTTTTAATTTGTTGTTGTAACACAGGAATTAATTTTTCTTGAATTCTTTTTATACTTTAAAGCTTGTTTTAAAAACAGTACTTGTTTTTCTCTATGTTTTGAAATTATATTTATTTCTTTAGAAATTGCCATATCTCTTAACAAATATATGACGTCTTGTGACTTATAATAGGTGACATAATGAATTTAAAGTTACTTTTTGTCCTAAAGTTTTTGTCGTAATTCCTTCATCTGAAACTTCTTTGATAGGATAAAGTAAGGTTATGAAAGGATTTCCCAATATTACTCTAGAAGTCATTTATTTTACCAAAACAAAAGTAGTTAATACATATTCCAATATTATTACATACATGAGTATTTGAAAGTTTGTAATCAATGGTTAACTTTGTTCCACTCTATTGGTGTAATCTTTCAGTAGTTTTTCCAATAAACTTTGTTGGAATCATTCGTTCGTGTATACAGTTTGAATCTGCACTAGAATCTATTAATGCAACTGTGGTGAGAAATTCATATTTTTAATTTATCACTTTTTTTACTCCTGCATACCATTTTTAAAATATTATTTTGTCTATTAAATTAATAAAGAGTTCATTATTATTGATTTCTTCAATGGTTGTTTGAGTTATTAATTTACCTTTATCTTCATGTTCTTCTTCTACTTGTGGCTGAAATTTTTTAATATTTTCCTTTAATTTTCATATTTTAAAGCAAAAATTTCTTGAACTAATTGTTCATTTGTAATGTTAAATTCAGTTTTTAAATCTCTAATTTCTTGTTTTATTTGAGTCATTTCTAATTGAAGATCTTGAATTATTATTGGATTCTTTTCTTTTTAAAGATATTAGATATGTTAGTATAATTATAATCCATTTTGTTTTCTTTCGCTAAGGGTTTGTCCGGCTCTCCAAGTTCCACTAGGAATTGAAATTTTATTTCTGGTTCATCTATTTTATCTATTAATTCAAATATTATTCTTTCTTCTTTTATTAAGTGTTTGATAGTTCTTTTACATGTACAGACGTTTTCATTTTCACATTGGCATAATTTTATTCCACTTTCACTAATATCTGACAAATTATCATCTGATGAATTTTCTCTTAAGATAAAATTCGTAGAATTTTAAAAATAAAATAAAATCTTATGCACTTAATTTGATTATGTGAGCTCATTTATTTTATTTTTAACTCTACAATTATTCTTGTAGTGTCCGACTCTTCCACACTTATAACATATTGTACGTGCCTATTTTTTGGATCCTTATATGAACAAGCCCCAATAATTAATTGGGCCTAATTGAAAGGATTCTATTCTAAACTCACCCATTAAGCCCAGCCCGTAAAATTACCTCACTTGATATTAAATTAACCATTTGGGCCCATTATGGAGCATTTCAGGCCTTGTGCAAGCCCAACGGGACCCGTGTGGAGTCTTTGGCCCAAGCATGTCCCTATTTTGTTTTGGGCCTAAAGCATATGCATTTCAATTAAAGAAATCATTGAGGCCCAAGCATAAGAGGCCCAAGACCCCTTCCCAACCTTGGACAACTTGTTCGTGGGCCTCTGGGGTCAGAATGCCTAGCTGTCCAGTTAATGGCTCAAAATTTGCTACTAGTGGAGCCCACGACAGCCCCCTATCTCACCATGACAGAAGAGAACAATGCTCTCCTACCCTCTACACGCACCAAAAATGGCCAGCTCTTCTTCCTCAAAACTCTTCGAGCCACTCTACCATCACCAGCTACTTGGTAGCTCTTCATTTTACCAGAAATCATCCTTTAAGAAAAAGAAAGTCATTTCTACCTCAAGACCTCTAGAACTCTTGCATATGGATTTATTTGGTCCTATTAGAACTGCTAGTTTAAGTGGTAAATTGTATGCATTTGTAATTGTTGATGATTACTCTCGCTATACATGGGTATTATTTCTTGCTCATAAAAATGAAGCTCATAAAGCATTTGTTAAACATTGTAGAAGAATTCAAAATGAAAAAGGTTATACAATTAACAATGTTAGAAGTGATAGAGGTAGAGAATTTGATAATCAAGATATTGAACTATATTGTGATCAAAATGGTTTTGGACACAATTTTCAGCACCTCGTACTCCTCAACAAAATGGAGTAGTAGAACGTAAAAATAGATCACTTCAAGAAATGTCTAGAACTATGCTTAATGAACATAATTTACCTCAATACTTTTGGGCTGAAGCTGTTAACACCGCTTGCTATGTTATAAATAGAACCATCATTAGAAACACTTTAAATAAAACTCCTTATGAACTATGGAATAATCGAAAACCTAACATTGGATATTTCAAAGTTTTTGGATGTAAGTGCTTTGTATTGAATGATAGAGATAATCTTGGTAAATTCGATGCTAAATCCGATGAAGGTATATTCCTTGGTTATTCTACAAATAGTAAAGCATATAGAGTGTTCAATAAACGAACTATGGTTGTTGATGAATCTATGCATGTTGTTTTTGATGAAACTAATCCATTTCATATAAAAAATAATTGTGATGATGAGCCAATTTCTCTTGAAAATAAAGCTAGTTCATCTAATCAAGTTGATTTAAGTGAAAAAGTCAAAGATCAAGTAGATGAACCAAAAGATGAAGAAAAAGCGCTTCCTCCAACCAAAAATGAAGAATTACCAAAAAGTTGGAACGTAGTCCATAGTCATCCTAAAGAATTAATCATTGGTGAAGTTGAACGTGGAGTAAGCACAAGATCAAAGCTCAAGAACATCTGCAACAACATGGCGTTTCTCTCACAGATTGAACCAAAGAACATAAATGAAGCTATTGAAGATGAATCATGGATCTTGGCCATGCAAGAAGAGCTAAACCAATTTGAAAGAAACAAGGTATGGACTCTTGCACCTAGACCCAAGGACCACTCCGTCATTGGTACAAAATGGGTATTCCGAAACAAAAAGGATGAAGAAGGTATAATAGTAAGGAACAAAGCAAGGTTAGTCGCTCAA
>OU015768.1:11519744-11532545 GCA_907173295.1 Fagus sylvatica | reverse complement strand
AGTTTTATTTAACAATTTCATTTCCGAGCACTTAGAAATAAATTGTAAATCTATTTCATTTGAAAACTAAGCGCGGCTTCGTTCAAATTTCAAAGTTCTACAACCCATAAAACAACTAGCACAATATATATAGGAACCAATAAAGCAAATAACGTGGACTACTACGACTTCTACTCCTAAGGAGTAGAACTCATTATTTAAAAGACTAACATAATTAAAGACTAACTAAACAGACTCCATAACAGAATAACATTAAAATAGGAAACCTACTGGCAAATAACGCGCGTGGACTACCACGACTTCTCCTAATGTTTCTAACAATTCTATTCACTTTCAACCTCTTCTGCTTTTTGATCTTCGATCTTGTCAATCCTTTAATCTTCAATTTCATTGCTTTCAACCTGCTTAATTTCGAGGAACTTAGCAAGCTCTTTAAGATTATCATCGACCTTTTCGCTTGTCATTAGTTTCTCACAGACCTCGGCTGGGGTAACCTTTTTGCTCTCTATTATGCCTTCAATTTCTCCATAGAGTTCGTGGGAATCGCCATCCTCAATGCCAAGGTAATTATAGGCCAAGACTTTGAACCCATCTTTAGTGCAATATGACATTTCAATGCGCTTGTCCATTCGACCGGGACGCAACAAGGCAGGGTCAAGCTGATCCTTGTCGTTGGTAGTGAACACAATAATTCGCTCATCGCCACAGCTGGACCACAAGCCGTCAATGAAGTTCAATAGACCCGAAAGAGTGAACTGTGAAATTATAAAACGAAGAAACAAAACATGTGATTAGATTAGCATAAATAATCAACATACACATATATACATTTATTAATTTATGGGTAACATTTAATAATTTAATCATTAAATTTAAGACTACATGCATACTCTAATAACAGGATAAAATATTGGTTTTTTCAAAAATTAATTAATTAAAAAAATAATATATTTAATCATGTAATTAATATTTAACAAAATGCTTATAAAAAAAAAAAAAAAATTAACATGTGTTCCCAAAATTTCAACCCAGCCCGACGTCTGGAAACAGGTGAATTGTGAATTGATAGCTTGGAGTGGCTCTAAAGGTTTCGCGTAGTGCCCTTGTTTTTTAGGACTAAAGTTTACTTTTGATCCCTTAAGTTTAGTATTGTTTTAATTTTAGTCCCCTAAATTTGAATATTCTCATTTGGCTAGTCTCTTACATTTAAGTCGTTTTCAAATGAGTCATTCCGTTTATATCCATTACTCAACTTCCATTAAATACACTTATACCGTCTAAGTCAACAATTTTAAATATTATTTAATTCATTTAAGTATTTTTTTTAATTAAAAATGAAACGTAAAAAAATTAATTACCTTTTCTAATTCAATTGAACATTTTTTTAATTATATTTGTTTTTATCATTTTTTTCTGTTTTTCTCATCTCATTAAAAAAATATTTAATTAAAAGAATACTTAATTGAATTAATTTTTTTAAATTTTTAATTAAAAATATTTAAATAATATTAAAAATTACTAACTTAGATAGCTTAGCTTAGGTAGTATTTAACGGAAGTTGAATAACAAATATAGATGGAATGACTTATTTCAAAACGTAAGAGACCTAAATGAAAACTTTTAATGAAAACTTTCGCTAAAAAAAAAAAAATACCAAACTTAAAGTATCAAAAGTGGACTTTAGTCTATTTTTTTTAATTTAAAGGCCCGGTGGTACAAACACTATTTTCAAAATAAATAATGAACAAAACGTGCTTTAAAAGGTAAAGGCTAAAGCACCAAAAATGGATTGAGATCTATCCAGTAATTAGTTCAAAAACTGAAGAGTACAAACACTAGTAAAACAATAAAAAAAAATGCTTTAAAAAATTGTTAAAAAGTGTTTTAATCCCATGGTTAAAGTCTACTTTTCAACTTCCAAATCTCATTTCCAAAAACTATACTCAGGTCAATGGAGATTCTAAATTCTTACTAATCGATGTCGCTCCTACTATGAGATCAAGTGCAAAAGACAAGAAAGCATAATTCGTATAGCTTGGGACATGAGATTTTTCACAACTGTGAAAGAGTCGAGAGATGTTGCTCCAAAAGCGATGTTGCCTTATTGGAATTCCCGTTTACCTGCAGGCTGAAACGTTATACCAAAAAAGGAAATGCTATATTTTTTTCTTCTTCTTTTAGTGTTTTACCCTTTCCATGGTTATTTGGATGAAGCAAGCCACAGAGAGAGCCAGAGAGAGAGAGAAAAAAAAAAAACGGTTGCAAATGAAATAATTTCACAATAAGTTAAATAAGCCATATCACCAATTCACCTAAGGCTAATGATCGGTCTTCAACCGCAGGAATGGGGCCAGGTGCGTTATCACCAATTCACACTACCCGAACCCACAACTCCCGGACTCGCAGGTGTGATGGGTCACGAGGGAAAGTCACCTCCCCCTGAAATCGGTCTTCAACCGCAGGATCATGTTGATAATAATGCAAAACGCAATTAAATAATTTTTCCAAGTACATATGCACATAAGACAAATCTTGACATGCACATAATCTATAATCTCTTGAATTGAAATCCTTTCTAGTTTTATTATTAGCCACAAAAAAATAAAATAAAAAAGATGAGGAGAATTCACCTTGCTACCGTTGGAACCAGAGGGATTGAATGCTCCTATTCAATATCCTCAATCACCACAATAGAACGATTTTGGGTGGTCAACAAAACCTTCCTCAGATCAGAATTGCAGGAAATACTTGTGAGCTCCAAATCATAGATATCAAACTTGAGGTAATTAGCCATGGCCGCGACCAAGCTGGATTTACCGGTACCAGGGGGACCGTACAACAAATAACCTCTCTTCCAAGCCTTGCCTACTTTCTTATAGAATTCCTTCCTACTCTTAAACCTTTCCAAATCATCTTTAATTTCCTGCTTAAGCTTCGGATCCATAGCCAGCGTTTCAAACGTAGCTGGATGGTCGAGATAAACGAAAGAACGCCTTCCGTCTGCCGAGTAAGCGTTATGCAGCTTCACGATCTTCAATTTTTCATTGATGGTGTTGGCTTCTTCCAAAATGTGTGGCAGGTAAGAGTTGAACACCATGTTTACGAATTCCTTTTTGAAGGTGAGCTCGTAGAAGCGCTTCTCCGGTTATCCTGCCTGGGCTTCGGTGCGGACGAAGCGCCACTTGAGTTCGACCTGGGGGTCCTCGGGGTTTTTGGAACGTGTCGACGATCTTTTCCTTATTATCGATGGCCATGGTGAATTTCCTTTTTTTGCGTGAGGTCTTGCTGACGCAGACGCGCTTGGTGGAGGAGCCGATATTGATGAGGGGAGGGTCCTCGGTGGCGTCGTAGATCTTGTTGATGAGATAGACCTTGGGCGGCGTTCGAAGATCTGGTTGCGGGCCCCGCTGTCGTATTCGTCGAAAACGAGTGTGAGGGTGGGGGAGAAGATGATGGATTTAATGTAGGACCAGATCATAATGATGGATTGAATGTAGGACCAGATCGACATAATGATGCCGGAGAGGATGGTACCGAACAATTGGGAGACTGCCGAGTAAATTTCTTTCACAAAAGACATTGTCACCGCTGGCTGTGGCTATAGGCCGGGAGACTACTGATAAGCAAGTAGCTAGCTCAGAGGCAGAGCTTAGAAATCCGATTTTAATCTTAATTAGTAGGTTTTAGTTTTACTGATTTCAGATGCTCATACTTTTCGTGGGAACGAGGGTATATTTATAGGGTGGACGTGAGAACAGTGTCCCTCGGCTTCGGCTAGTAAGCATTGGCATCAGCTTTTTAAAAATAGGTTTTTTCTTTGTTTTTTCTTCGATTTATAATAAGTTAAATTCACATAGTAGTTATCTCTCTCAATCTTTCTTGACTTCTTTCTATCTCTCTTTATCTAATTTTAGATTATTTTAATAGAAAGTATAACAAAATAAAGAGTAATATATAATGTATTGTACAAGTGAGGAACTATAATATAAAAAATAGCTGAAATTTTGAATCATTTGGTGCGAATGCTATAATAAGCTAGCGCCTTTTTTTTCCCCTAGTTTCACTTTTTGTCTCAAACTTATAAATAGCTGAAATATTGCAATTTTATTTTTACTCTCTATCTCCTTTCTAAAGATTACTAGACGGACAAAAAAAAATTACACTTCATTTAAAGCATTTTTTTTACTCGCTCTTGCTAAATGTTCTCATTGCTTTTTTATATAAGTAGTGCTATAAACATAACGTTTTCATAATACTTAACACCTTCAGCATTATTATGTCCCTAGCTTTATTGTTTCAATAAACTTATTCATCCTCCATTCCTTCTTAATCAGTGCAAGCTACTTCGGTTATTAGATTAGATACCAAATTGTTGTTTTTGTGACATGTTCTACACATTGACACATTTCAAATTTTATATGTCGAAGTTCATTTACAAGAATATAATAATGAGACACAAGAAAGTTTTGAGTACCAATTTGCAACGAGGAGTCGAGGACATTGAAGTTATGATGAGGTGCAATTTCCAGAGGATTATTAATACAACAATGTTTGACTCTTGACTATAAAGAAAATTCTCGGTTCTTTGATTGATCATTCCAGCCAGTCCATAGATACAAATTTTCTGTCATCACATTAGTTTTTTGTATGGTACAGTGAAATATATTATTAAGCCATATGGTGAGGTTGAAGGATGCAATGCCATGGCATGCTACTCCAGTTCCGGACTCGACATGCAAAATAAGGACATTAATGGTAATATGAACGTCAACTCCCAGGGTCAAGTGAATAATGAAAGGTGATACTCTTTTTCTACATGATTTCATTGGGCAGAAGGGATTGAGATCCCATGTAATTGGTGTTGCATGTAATACTTATTGAGTGATTGAGATTGAAAGTCTTAACCACTTAATAAAAATTTGTTAAAAACTTGAAAAAATGAAAAATGAAAAAGTGAAAAACTGATAAGAGGAAAAAAAGAATTACAGCCAATGCAATACTTTTGAGTATTACATGGGAATCCGGGCAGAAGGACAGAAACTTCCTTTTAATCTCTGTGTTGCCTTCCGTCCATGCATTGTGAACCGAATCTTAATCCTTTGCGGCCTAGGAGTTATATTTTCTTGGTTTCTTCCATAATTATTACTTTTTCAGAGAGAGAATTTCCAAGAAAGGACATTAAATGTGACTAATAACTGAACGTAGGGACAGGGGCGGATGTAGTGTATGACCACTGCCCACCCTCAAATTTGAAAAAAAAAAAATTAGTAGGTATATATAAATTCAAAAAATATAGATTTGTTAAAATGCCCACCCTCAATTTTGTTTCAAATCCTTATCTACGTTTAAAAAAAAAAAAAAATAAATATTAAAGAAGATAAATCTATCAACAATTATATCAAATACCCTAAACAATCCAAAATTATAACATTTACCACAAATAACACAGAAAAAAGGCCAATAATATCTTAAAAGCCCAAAAATAAAATTACAACAACAACAGATTAGCCCAATTAAAAACAAATCAGCCCAAATAAAAACAAATCAGCCCAACAACACAGACTTGATTTTAATTTTAGTTCTATTATTATTATTATTATTATTTTTTTAAACAAATCAGCCCAACAAATCAGCCCAAAACACATACTCAGATTGAAAAATTGCCATTCGAGAGAGAGAGAGAGAGAGCGAACGGAAGTAGATCGGCTCCCTCCCGTCTCCACGGCCACCGATCCACCATCCACGGCCACCGATCGGCTGATTAGGCTCCTGTTGAAGCAGATCGGCGCCTGTTGAAGCAGATTCAGCTCCTGTTGAAGCAGATCGGCGCCTGTTGAAGCAGATCGGCTGATTCCTAGACTGAGTCTCACGCCTCACGCCTGGACCCGAGCTCGAGCCTCAACGCCTCACGCCTGAACCGGAGCTCGACGCCTCACACCTGGAGCCCTGGACCGGAGCTCGACGCCTCACGCGGCCTGGACCCGAGCCGAGGAGGCGAGCTTGCGAGGACTGGACCGACTGCCACTGGTATGCTCTCTCTCTCTCTCTCTCTCCTTTGCTCTCTGTCCGTGACTCTCTTTTAAGTTTGAAGACTTGAAGTTATTGGCTTTTTGGCTTGGGTGAATATTTATTTTGTTTGCTGCCTGCTTTGATGTGCTTTCTGCTGAGTGCTGGCCATGTGGTGTCTTGGTGTTGGTGAGTGGTCCGAGTGGACCATGTGAAGTGGTCCCCGGACTCAAGTGGTCAGTGACTTTTTTTTTTTTTTTTTTTTTTCTGAATCAGACTGGTCAGTGCTTTATGATGTGTTTGTGAATATTTTTTGTTAGTTGTTACTGTGTAATATAGTGGAAACTGGTGTAGCTTTTGTCGGCTAATGTAACTTTTGTCGTTTGTGATTTGTGAATTGTAATTGTTTGTGATTTGTGAATTATATTTGTGGTTGTGGCATGTAAAAAATTTAAAAAATGTTAAATTTATAATTTATGATGGGTTAGTTTTATTTTATGAACATTGTTTTTCTTTTAATATTTTTGAAACAGTAATGGAGAAATATTTTAAAAGAAAGTCAGAATTAGAATTACCACCTCCTACAAAAAGAGTTGATAACTCTTCTTCTTCTACAAAAAGAGTTGATAACTCTTCTTCAAAACAAGATCGAGTGGAAATTAATTTGGCAGATCTTCCATCTGATCCGGGCTTACGACCTCGAATTACGGATTATCATCCTAATGATCGAGATCAAGTCCGTAGAGCATATGCACAAAGGAAAGCTTCGCCAACCTAAGGAACATAATTTTCCATACAAAACATATGGTGCTAATAACCGACGGTTCAACAAAGGTTGGTTTACTCGATTCGATTGGCTAGAGTATAGCATAGCAAAAGATGCTGCATTTTGTCTATATTGCTATCTCTTCAAACGTGATGTTGGAGAACAAGCTGGTGGTGATACATTTGTTACTGAAGGCTTCTCAAATTGGAAGTGTCCAGAAAAGCTCAGAATTCATGAAGGAGGAATCAATAGTTCTCACAACCAAGCTAGGAGAATGTTTGAAGATCTATTAAAGCCAAATCAAAGTATTCAGTCATTTCATTTTAAGCAGACAGACCAAGCTCGAATTGAGTACCGGACTCGCTTAAATGCATCAATTGACTGCATTCGATTTCTTTTGAGACAAGGGCTTGCATTCCGTGGTCATGATGAATCAGAGGATTCAAGTAATCAAGGAAACTTTCTTGAGCTTTTGAAATTTCTTGCAGACCACAATGAAGATATCAAAGCCGTTACATTAAGAAATGCTCCTGAAAATAATATGATGATTTCTCCTGCAATTCAGAAGGACATTGTAAGTGCAGCAGCAGTTGAGACTTCTAATGCTATTATTATGGAGCTTGGAGATGCATTTTTTTCTGTTCTTATTGATGAATCTCGTGACATATCAACAAAGGAGCAGATGGCAGTTGCATTGCGGTATGTTGATAAGAAAGGCCATGTCGTTGAGCGCTTTTTAGGCATTGAGCATGTTACTGATACTACTGCTCTCTCACTCAAGGCAGCAGTTGAAGATTTATTTTGTAGGCATGGATTAAGCTTGTCTAGATTGCGTGGGCAAGGTTATGATGGAGCTAGTAATATGCAAGGTCAGTTCAATGGTCTTAAAACTCTTATAATGAAGGAGAATGAAAGTGCATATTATGTGCATTGTTTTGCTCATCAATTGCAATTGGCTCTTGTAGCTGTGGCAAAAAATAATAATAAAATTGCCACATTTTTTAACTTTGTTGCAAATGTGGTGAATATTGCTGGAGGTTCATGCAAACGTCTAGATCTTCTTAAGGAGAAGCAAGCAACTAGAGTAGTTGAATCAGTCCATAATGGGGAGCTTCCGAGTGGGCAAGGCCTAAATCAAGAAACAAGTCTTAAACGCTCATGTGATACTCGTTGGAGTTCACATTATAATACCATGATTAGCTTGATTGATATGTTCCCATCCATAGTTGATGTGCTTAGATGCTGTTGCAGAGGATGGTTGCAACCTCAGAGCTGAGAGGACAAGCAGAACATCTCTCACACTTTATCCAATCTTTTGGATTTGTGTTTAATCTTCATTTGATGAGATATATTTTGGGAGTTTCAAACGAATTATCACAAGCATTGCAAAGAAAAGATCAAGATATTGTGAATGCTATGAAGTTAGTTCGAATATCTAAGGAACGACTCCAAATAATGAGAGAAAATGGGTGGAGTTCTTTGCTTGATGAAGTTTCCACTTTTTGTGGAATAAACAAGATATTAGTTCCAAATATGGATGATATATATGTAGCTCGAGGGCGATCAAGGCGTTACACTGATGGTATGACAAACTTACATTTTTATCGTGTCGAGCTATTTTATGCTATTATAGATATGCAACTTCAAGAGCTAAATAATCGTTTTACGGAGTCGAACACTGAATTGCTTCTTTGTGTGTCATGCTTGAGTCCATCTGATTTTTTTGCTACTTTTGACAAGCAAAAACTTATTCGCCTTGCCCAATTTTATCCAGAAGATTTTTCTTCATCGGAGCTCATGATACTTTCTGATCAGCTTGATAATTATATTTTTGATGTACGCTCTAGCATTGAGTTTTCAAAACTTGAAGGGATTTGTGATCTTGCTCAGAAAATGGTTGAGACTAAAAAAAATGTGGTCTATCCATTAGTTTACTTGTTGGTGACTTTGGCATTAACTTTACCAGTTGCGACTGCCACTGTGGAAAGAGCATTTTCTGCTATGAAGATTGTGAAGAATCGATTGCGTAGTCGAATGAGTGATCAGTGGATGAATGATAGCTTGATTGTCTACATAGAGAAAGACATTTTTCATAGCATTGATAATGAAGCTATCATGCAACGGTTTCAGAATATGAAGACACGTAGAAATCAATTGTAAAAGGTTATGATAAGCCTCTTGTTTGTTACTTTTTGTTTATATGAACAATATATTTCGGCTTTTGGCCTTTTTTTGTATTATATATATTAAAGTTTGAAATCAAAATACAAAAGCCGCCCACCCTGAGCGGAATTCCTGAATCCGCCCCTGGGAACACATAGATCAAAATGAAGTTTCTGTCCTAGTGTCCTGGGCGATCAAACCGTGTGGAAAAGGAGTATCACGTTGTATTATTTAGTTGACCCCGGGGCCGGGAGTTGACGATCATATTACCATTAATGTATATATCACCAAATACTTATAAGCCATGAATATAAATCACGAACCAAAACATCAACTTATAAGAAACCAGAGTATGTTATAAGTGTGGAAAAGTAGGACACTACAAGAACAATCGTAGAGTTAAAAATAAAATAAATGAGCTAGACATAATAAAATAAATAGCAGAAGAATTTAAAAACAAATTTCTACAAATTTTATCTGAAAGAAAGTCATTAGATGATAATTTGTCAGATACCTGTGATCTGTGAAAGTGGAATAAAATTATGCCTGTGGAAATGAAAACATGTGTACCAAATAAAAAATACTGCTAAATCATTAAAGGGCATAATCTTATTATTATTATCATTATTAAAGAATTAGTATCACAGTCTTTGATCAGACTAAATCCATTTCCTATCCATGAGATATTCTGAAAATCTCATGAGTTGAAAGTGTGGTAAATTGAACTTGTAACTCTCAGGTTTACGTCACGCTTCAAATCAATGAGCTCATCATATATATATATACCCATGGGGTTAAAGAACAAGAATCTTATGCACCACAGTCACCGATTCACCCACAACTTTCTCAAGAATGCAGAAGATTGTTTTTTTTTTTGAATAAGTCTTAATCTTATTTCGTGTGTGCATTTAGAAATAACTTTTTACATTATTTTATTATATATTTTTTAAAAGTTTATTAAAGTATAATTTTATCTATAGAAAAAAAAAAAAAAAAAAAAAAGACTTAAAAAGTTGTACATAAATAAATAAGTTAAGGTACATTTAATACTCTATTAAATGATGTTTTTAATTTTTATACATTTTCCAAAAAATAAAGTCAAACTATGTGCGCATATAAAAAAAATACAGAAAACCAAGATTAATTTGTGCCTGCAAATCAGTCAATTATTATTATTATTTTTTATAACCTTGGGTATTCCGGCTAGTATAGTAGGTGGCTTTGAGTGGACTCGAACTAGTGACCATTGGGGAACACACCCAAAGCCAGACCAGTTGAGCTACCTTATCAGGATTCAAATCAATCAATTATTGACAAGTTTAGTTTAGATTTTTTTTTTTTTTCCTTTTCATAAAACATAAATCAATACTCATTATTGAATATTAAATGTACCTTAACATTTGTTAGCAAGAACCATAAATAAATTAAGGGTAAAACTTAGGTACAGTTTCTTAGGTTAAGTACATTAGGTTTCCCAATTGAATTCAAACACATAGTTGCATTAACCAATGAAACACAAAACAATGTTATATTTTCCAAGAATATTTAAATTCAATGTATTTGAATTCAATTAGAAACCTAATGTACTTGACCTAAGGAACTATACCTAAGTTTTACCCATAAATTAAAAAAACCAAACGAAAAAATTGATGACGGACTTTAATTACTGTTATAACTTTTAACTATTAAATTGATATACTATAATTAATGCTAATGAAAATAGTGTAAAAGAATTATAAAAATAATTTGAATTTTGTTAACGGATAACCTTAGGGTAATGGTTAATTAGTATTAAATGCATATATTTTACGGGAAATAATTAGCATTAAGGGCACCTGGTATAGACGAAGTGTCACTTGAGTTGGACATTTTTGTTATCTAGTGTCTAAACAATGGAAAATTAAGGTTCATTTAAAGTTTCATTAAATGATATTTTTATACATTAATAAAAAATAAAAAATAAAAAATCGTATAAAAAATCGCAAGGATTTAATTCAACCAGCTGCCCACTTTTACCGGGAATAAAAATGGTGACGAAGAAGAAAATGAGGCGGAAAGTTCATAGCATGGCAAAAACCGTGTGGAAAAAAGAGTATCAGCTTTTGGAAATTTCCTACAACTACAAGAGCACATGCACATGCACATGCACATCCTCTCTGCTGTCAAAAGATATCTCCTCTCTCTCTGAAGATGTAATTATGGAATTGACTGACCAAGAAAATAATGCAACTCCCTGCAGGCCCCAAAGGAAGATTCAGTTCACAATGCATGGAAGGAAGGCAACAGGAAATTTCAGTCCTTCTGGCTGATCAAATCGTACGTGTGGAAAAAGAGTATCACCTTTCATTATTCAGTTGACCCTGGGAGGCTGGGAGTTGACGATCATATCACCATCACTAAAGAGTAATATATAATGTATTGTACAAGTGAGGTTGACACCAAGTGCTGTGTTCTCACAGATCATGAACCCGAAAGGACGTTAAAATCACAAGTGATTGCAGATACCGTTAAGGCAACATGGTTTCTTGTGTTCAGCAGGTAGTCATATTTGTCTGTTCTTTCTTAGTCTTATTCATTTTACTTACTGTTGATTTTTTTGGGCATGGATGCGTTTTGATCAAGTCGATTCTAATCTGTATGTAACACTAAAGAGTGTACAAATAATGTTATGCACTTTTCCTTTGCTTTGGATGATAATATTAATTACATGCTACCAATTTGTTTCCTCTCATTCTTTTGGATGGGAAATTATATTGTTATTCGTGGTAGTTAATGCAAATTAGTACTACTATTATGTTTGAACAACGTTATTGGCCTAGAATTGCCGTCCATTTCTCCAAAATGATAATGGATGTTTAAAATAATAGAAATCATTTTTAATAGGCTCAGTCGTTGCCATAAATTCTGGTCTTTGACACATGGGTGGGTTCCACTAGTAAGAGAGCTAAACAAACGATTGCATGACAGCATTGTATAAGTTGTTGGGGTAGGTAGATAATGCATTACAGCGACATCGAATTGTTTATTCAATTGTTTTAAATGGTTTTCACTTTTAGATTGATTGGAAGAATATCTTTAGGTAAGTAAGAAGAAGACGTTGGAAACACTAAGAAAGCAAGCTGTTTCTGACTTTGTCTACAGCTATTCCCATTTTTTTTTTTGTCCAATTCATAAGATGCTATACTCAGGGGTGATCCTGAGCAAGGGCGAGTTGGACGACCGTCCTAGGCCTCACCTCAAAATTAAGTCTCATCTCAAATTTTTTTAAGACCCCTATTGAAAGATCTCAATATATTTATATATACAAAAAGTAATAAAAGGAAATTTCAGTCCTTCTGACTGATCAAATCTTACGTGTGAAAAAAGAGTATCACCTTTCATTATTCAATTGACGAGGCTGGGAGTTGACGATCATATTAACATTAGGAGCGGTTTGGTTCGCTTGATCTTAAATTATGTCATAATGTAACATTCCTATAATCTTTGAATTATAGAATCACATTAAGGGAGTGTTGGATTATGATGCTTGATTCATTAATTACACCCCCTTCACATTCCAAGAATGTAACATTCCAATGCTTGTTTGGTTTTATCACATTCCTAGAAATTATTACAATTTTTTATAATAAATTCCAAAAGTACCCTCGTGTAACATATAATACCCTAACATTAATAAAATGACTAAAATATCCCTAAGACCTATAACTATTAAAAAAATCATATAATTATATAAATAAATAAATAAAAATTAAAAGTTAAGATTAATCTCACTGTATATACACACTGTTAAGATTAATCTCAACTGCATTAAATAAATTAGGAATTGAATAAATAAGTTAAATTCACATAGTTAGTTATCTCTCCTC